>SNQJ01S0113394.1:6884-28392 GCA_010110895.2 Picea sitchensis
AGGACACGACATGGGAGAATGCAGATGTTATGCTGGCAGAGTACCCATATCCTTTTGAATTTTTTTGAAAAGCTTGCAGACGTTGTGTAAAGTTGCACTGAGGACAGTGCAGAAATAAGGGAAGGGGATTGTAATGTCCCCAAGGCCGAGCCCAGTTGTAAATATGATGTATGAAATGAATTGTAAATATGTGTTATAGGCTGGTGAGCCAAGTTTGAATAAGTCGGTGGGCTTATGTGATTGTTAGGATAGAGAGCCTAAGGGTTGGAGGCCAAGGGCCTGATTTTGTACTTGTATGTATGCAGCACATTAATAAAATATAAATACCATCGCGTGCAAACTGACCACGATGAATGAGTGATGGGGAACCGAGCTTCCACAGAGTGGGCAAGGAATTAGGGGTTGGAAGGTGGGAAAAAGGGGCCAAGTGTTGAGCCTAAGGGCTAAGCCTAGGGGCTTAAGCCTTGGGAATAATATTTTATTATTATTCCAAAAATCCACATGAATTATGTTGAATGTGATGTTTTATCCTAAGTTCTTGGGGAAGGACGAGGGACTGCCAAATGGGAAGGAATGCATGCTGATGGAACGCATGCAGTCCCATGGGTGACAAGTGTCAACTCTGGTGCATGCGAATAAAACGACCAAGATGAGTCGTGAGAGGGGTTCCTCGCCCATTCCACCCAACTGCCTGAGCATGTATGGAGCTCTGAGCAGTACGATCGACCCAAGATTTGCAGAGAACCCTCGTGCTTCCCTGTGAGCCGAAAAGCCTGTGTTGGGCTTTGAAAAACCGTGTATATCCTCTGTTCTGAAAGCCGAGAAGCCTGTGTTCGTTTATGAAAAGGCTGGGTTCACCCTCTCCGTTCTAAGCCGTGGAACCTGTGTCATTCCCTGCATGGATTGTTTGTCACACGTTCCCGAGAACCAACACTATGAGATCTTGCGCCATTGCTAAGCCTGTTTGGGAAGCCCGTGTTTATTTTTCCGGTTGGTTGTGGTGGCCACGCAGGGCTGGACTGCGCGTGGCTTGCAGGCTAGTGCAAGTTGTGATTGAGCCTGTGTATGACCTCTCTCCAGGTGAGGGAGGTGACTATTTTTGGAAGAGGGAGGTTGTCAGGCCTGTGAGCAATTCTCTCCAGGTGAGAGAGTTTGTTGGGAAGTGGTTTCTTCCAGAGAGTGTCTAGCACCAGCTTCGGGCTCTAAGACTTTCTGATCCAGCCTGTTGTCGAGACCCAGAGAGGGAGGTTAGCACCGATGGACTATGCTTGTGAAGGTGTATACTCCTAGGTGAAATAGACATGTGGGGAATGAGAGTCTGGTAGTAGTGGGCGTAAGATGGCATCTTGGGAAGAATCCTTCTGGTTTTCTGTGTTGTTTTCCCTGCAACCTCACCCTAGCCTAGGATTCCTTGACTTGGGGTGGATCTTAGTCCCAGCTCGGGGGTGACCCACTGCTGAGCTGATGAGAAATGCGGTCTAAGGCTGGGAGTTTCATGGAAGGCCTGCACGTGGTTGGTGGAATCTACCACTGTTTCGAAGATAAGTATCAGATGATGTTTATTCATGTATTCCATTGTGTATATCAATTTAAATTTAATGCTATCGATTGTTGATTATAACAGTAAATCTTATGTTTACTCTGAGTTTAACTGTATTTCTTGATTAAATGCATGTTATTACTATAATGCCGGTATGAGCTATGTACAAAGTGGTGTTATAGTTTTTTTTTAAGAGCGATTAAGCCTTGGTAACTGAAAAGTGGTGCTACACAAAATGTCAACTTTTTCTAGTACCACGTTTCCATCCTCTACCATGTCCCTAGCAAAATGGTATTGGATATCTATATGCTTTGTCTTCGTATGAAAGGTTGGGTTCTTAGCCAAACAAATGGCATTATTACTATCACATTGAACTATAATAACTCTTGGACTTATCCCTACTTCTGAACACAATTTCTTAAACCAAATGGCTTCCTTACAAGCATGAGTAGCTAACATATACTTTGCCTCTATAATGGAAAAAGAAACCACAACTTATCACTTTCCCATCTGACTTATGGCTCTACCAAACAATCGAAACATGTATTCTCTCGTAGATATCCTTCTATCTATGTCCCTTAACCAATCAAAATCCACATAACCCTACATATCCACTAAGTTTGTGTACTCTAAAACATCACTATGATGGAAAATGAAATATTTAGAAGTACATTGCAAATATCTAAAGACCCTCTCCATTGTAGCTCAATGTTCACGTCTAGGATTAGTCATGAATCGACTCAAGACTCTCACTACTCGGGAAATGTTTGGTCTAGTACATACCATAGCATACATCAAACTACCAACTACACTAACATAAGGAACATAAGCCATAGTCTCCATCTCTGCGAGTGTTGTAGGACACTGCTCAACTAAAAACTTAGTTCCCATGGAAATCGAAACACTAAATGGTCTATAATCTGTCATGTGAAAATGTTGTAGCACAAAGTTTACATACTTATTCTAGCTCAACCAAAGATTTTTATTTTCTCTATCTCTCCTAATATCCATTCCTAAGATATATTTTGCAGCCCCAAAGTCCATATCAAATCGTGCTAAAAGTTGAGACTTAAATGATTCACATCCTTACTATTACCAAAGAATAACATATCATCTACATATATAATGATAACAAGGAAATGACCACCATCATGTTTGTAATACACACGATGGTTTGATTTGGATCTTAGAAATCCCAATCCCAAAACAAACGAATCAAACTTTTGGTACCACATTCTAGGAGATTGTTTGAGACCATATAAAGACTTTTTAATTTGCAAACCAATGGCTCTCTACCTTTTTCAATGTAGTGTTTTGGCTATGCCATATAGATATCCTTCTTCAAGTCACTATGTAGGAATGTTGTTTTCACATCCATCTATTATATCTCTAAATCAAAAGTTGTTGCTACAAATAATAGGAGCCTAATATATATTAACGTAGCAACTGCAAAAAATATCTCACCAAAGTCTATCCCCTCAACCTAGGAATATCCTTTGGAAACCAACCTTTCCTTGTGCTTTTCAACATTGACAGATAAACCATCTTCTTTTTGAATATCCATTTACATCCAATGGGTTTCCATCCATTAGGAAACGATACCAAGTCCCATGTATCATTATTTCTAAGTGCAATGATTTCCTCATCCATGGCCAATCTCCAAGACTCCTTATATTGCATCTCCATTACATATTTCATAGTTTTAGGCTCATTGGTGTTGGGAAATAAAGAAAATGTACATCTGAAATCAAATGAACTATAATTTTACCTATTTGGTTGCCTTCTTTGTAGATTTGATCTCCTTAAAGTTTGAGGTAGGGTTTCTTCCTCCTCTTCCAAACTCTTTGAACCCTCCTCATCATCAAGTCCATCATTAACTTCATGTTCATTTTCTAATTCAACTTTCTCGATCTTGGGTGGTAGTTGAGCAATTGACTTCTTCTCATCCTTTTATGGTTGCACCAATGTGGAAGAAGGCTTAACTTCTATGAAAATAGCATTCCTTTAATACAAAAAATTTCTTGCCACAATATCCCAAAGCATGTACCCTTTCACACCAACACCATAGCCAATGAAGTTACATTTCATAACCTTGTTATCCAACTTTGATCACTTCTCCTTAGGCACACACGCATATGCCTCACAACCAAAAACATGAAGATGATGAAGTGAGGGATTCTTTCTTGTCCAAACCTCCATAGGGGTCTTATCCACAAGAGTTGGCATGGGATACCTATTAATAAAGTAGCATGCAATATCAACTAGTTTTCCCATAAATTATTCTCTAATCTGGCTTTACTAAGCATACTCATAGCTCTCTCCATCAACATTTTGTTCATTTGTTCCACAACTCCATTATACTAAGGGGTATATGGAGTTGTCTTATGTTTTAAAATGCCATTGTTCTTAAAAAAATTATCTGATTCTACAGAATAAACTCACCACCATTATTAGTCCTCAACACCTTAATCTTCCTACCATCCATATTTTCCAAGAGAGTTGTAAACTCCTTAAACCAACTAAAAACCTTAGATTTATTTCTAAGAAGATATACCCATATCCTTCTAAAATAATCATCAATGAATGACACACAGTACAAAGCCTTAGAAATAAAAGGAACTTGAACTGGACCAAATACATCAGAATGAATTAACTCCAACAACCCAAAAGATTTGTAGGAACTAGAATAAAATTGAACTCGGTTATGTTTCCCATATATGCAATGCTCGAAAAAATCGAATTCAAGAGCATAATCATTCAATTCATTGACAAGGTTTTTGTTTTTTGATGCCTATATGCCCTTCTCACTTATATGGCCCGATATTTGGTCCCCTAGTATTGTATTCTTCGTAGGCAACTTGATTTCTGAAGCAAGAGCTTGTTTATATATCTAGAAAGCATGATCATCGAAAGTAGATATAGATTATCATTATGAAGGTGTAGATCCTATAGATCTCTTTGTTGCAAAAAATGAAGAACTATTACACTGAGTTGTACATGCATCAATTTGGAACAAAGTGGCCACACGAACACCCTTAGTGAACACCATATCTCCTCGAACCATCTTACACCCCTTGTTAGAGAAAACAACCTACACACCTACATCATGAAGTGTGCTTACCGATAGTAGGTTTCATGTCAAATCCAAAATGTGAGAAACTCCATTGACCCCATTTACTTTTCCATGAGGGAGTATAATCAAGACTCTACCACAACCAACTATGTTGAGGGGAGAGTCATCACTAATGTATACCATCCCAACATCATATTTCGCATACAATAAAAACCAGTGACAATGGGAAGTCATATGGAAGGAATCTCCAGAGTCTACCATCCATGCACTCTAGCCTACATGGTTTCCAAAGCTGCAACAAAGGCATCTCCACCATCCTCTTGAGAATATTTTTTAGAATCATCATCATAATGCTTCTTTTCCTTCTTAATCTTCTTTTTCTCTTCCTTCCAGTCTCTTTTAAGATGATTGACCTTRCCACAGTTCCAACATTTTTCCTTCGACAATCCGGGAGACTTATGTCTCTCACAATATTTGAATCTTCCCTTTTCTCTTTTCTTGACTTTCTCCTTTTATATTTTGTGAAAAACTAAGGCCTCATTGGTGGATTTAGAGTCATTTTTCTTAACCTCCTCTAAGAATAAAGCAACTATAATGTCCCCATTTTTGGGTTCCCCTGTTCTACAATTGGAGATGACTTTTGAGGCTTGTCAATGAAGACAAATGGATTCAAGAGGGTTATTTGTTGTCACTTAACTAGGAGATGTTATGTTTCTAAAGTGGAATTAAGTAAAAAGGTAATAAATTAAATTTTATATTATTAGTTACTTAAACATTAGTATAGTGACTTTGATATTTAAGTGAAAAATAAAAGGGGAATCGGGGTCACCTGGATTAATTCAAAGAGGAAATATCTAAAAGGGGCATCAGAGAAATATAAAAGGATGGGTAGCTCTTCACTTTCCTCATTATGGTTTGGATTGATCTCTTATTGAAGTGCTCGTGGACCCAAGGTTTCCATTGGGGTTTTGACAAAACCCTTCCATTGTGGTTTTGTTTCGGTGGTGCAACACCCACTCTAGCTAGACAAGGAGGATGATCCATCTGAGATCTTCATTAGAGATTCATCTTGTGGTTTGTCCTCAGTTGGGAGTGTATCAAATTGCTTAGGAGGTTCGTGGAGCTTTCTTGAGTGGAGAAATCTCATCTTTTTGTAGTGCGGAGGAGGATGTGTCATCACTTGTGGTAGAAGTGGCATCCTCTAGGGTTTTGACTTCAGTTTGGGTTTGTTTTCATTGATTCTATTGCAGCTTCCATGGAAATCATTAGAGATTCATTATTGTTGTGTTTCTAGGTTCCATTCATAATGAAGATTTACCCATATTGTCTCTATATTTCATGTGTACTTGATTTGTATACAATATGTTTGAAGAAATTCCTTAGTAGGATGTATGCTATATGTATGCAGTTGTCAACCAAATTATAACATGAAGACATTTGTAAGGAAAAGTATTTGGCAAAAGCTCTAATATCCTAGCCTAGAATATCTGGGGATATTACAGTGGTATCAGATATGGTGATCTTGTTGGCTTGTGAATATTCTCTTCATTGTTATTTGAGGCCGAATTTCCTCTTATGAAAGCTTGAATTTTACTTGTTAGACGAATTTATTTGTTGATTGGGCGAAATTTCCTTGCATGTGGGCTGAGTTCTAAATAGGGTCGAGTTCCAAGTAGTTGTTGGGTGAATTCCCTTGTGGTAGAACATAGATATATGGTTGTGAGGGTCATATTTTATGAGAGGGACGAGTTTACTGGTTGAAGGGAGGATGATTTTCATTGGTTGGGCCATTTCATCTCCTTGTTGGGCAGAGTACGTGTTGAGGGAGGTCGATTCTAGATACCCATAGCGTATTTTCAGTGTTGGACTGTATCTTCTTGTAATTAGGCCAAAATACAAGTGAAGAGGGTTGATTTATGTGGAAGAAGGTCATGTTAAACTTGAGGGTCAATTCCTTCATATGTTGAGGTCGAAAACTCTTGGAACATGGTCGATTTATATCTGTGGAGGTGCACCTTTGGAGTTGGGCGAGTATTTTTTTTGTGTGAGATGTGTTCCCATAAAAGATATTTCTCTATAGAGGGTCGAGTTCCAATTTGGGGTCGATTTCCATTGAGCAAAGGAGCCAAACCTGATTGTAGGGACCGTGTTTAGAGGGATGGACTAAATCATCTCAATGTGGAGGTTGCATTCTGAAGAAGGGGCCAAATTCGCATTGGTTTGGGGCCGATTTTGTTAACCCACAACAAAGCATATGATTTTGTGGTGGTTGGTTGTTATTTTTTGTTCATACTTGTATGGTGGGGATGATTTGAGCCACTACTATTGGTCATCATTGTAACATGTCATAGGTTATAAGAAAATCATATCTCTTTTTGGTGTGTTTCATTATTCTCATGTGTAATATTGTTCGATTATTTCCCTTGCAAAGTTGTTGTAACAATTTGTTTCCAATATTAATATTATGTGTGGCACACAAACCTCACTCATCCCATAAAACTACATAAACAAACCAAACAAAAATATCATAAACAAAACAACATATATGGAGGAATTATATGGGGTTTATAGTGGATCCTAAATGTGTTTGATGAAATCTCTCATGGAGAAAACACTCATAACATACCAACAACACTCAAGAAATGTACAATAACAATTAGAGGGGTTATTACAATGATATTAAAGATCAATAGCAATTGTTTGACGAAATTTTGGGCCACTAGAAGGGAGTAAACTCCTAGGGTGTTTGAGGAAAAAAATTCCCCATCTAGCAAGGGAATGTATCCTCCCAGCTTGTTGGTTTGAAAATCATGGAGTCGTTAATTGAAGATGAGTGCATCAATAAAATTTTAAGGGCAGGGACTAAACTTGAATACCTATTCCAGACAAAGGATTTTCTTCTCAACATCTTGAAGGAAGTTGAGGGTTGTTTACATATGGTGGATCAATCACCTTCTTAAGTAAAACAATCAACCATGATTCCAACAATGTCTTCATTGGGTAAGTAAAAGTTGTTGAGACACATAGACAAATAAATAAGACTCATGGTCACTTCATGTTTGAGTGAAGTCATGAGAATTTCAACACCTAAAGCTCCTTATGATGACCACACAATGAAATAAATATTTCAGTTGTTGGTGGATAGTTTCCAAGGATTGGATGATATCATAGGTGGATAGTTTCCAAGGATTGGATGATATCATAGCTTCCCAATTTACTAGGAGGGTCACCATACATGAAACATTTGCAAAAATCAGATATGGTAATATCATGATTGATATTGGGTTGAATTATCTAATTCTCAAAATGTTTAGTCAATTATTTTCTACCATAAGATAATATCACGCTATCAATGTTATTACAACCATTCATTCCTTCATGACATTGGTTGTTAGTGAAAATGATGAAGTGCTCCAGTCACTTTATTCTATCTTATTGGATAACATGTTGGAGGGTGAAAAAAAATCCTTATCCATGAAGTAGGTCCTAGCTCAAATGGTGATTGCTTAGTGTGAGGATAAGTTGAAGCCTTTCTTATCCCATGAGGAGAATGAAGAAGAAGGTATCGTTGATGCAGTTTTATTCCAGCAGAGTGACATTGTGGTTTGGGATGGGGAGCCAATTGATGACACTATGATTTGGGATGATGAAGAAGAAAATGTTGTTGATGGTATGGGGGACACAGTTCCCTTTGATATTAACATAGAAACCATCTTAGATAGGCCTTGTGGAGAGAAGAGTTGCCTTGATGACGCAATGCTTGATCATGATGCTACCCCACCTTTTGGAGATTCCATGATATCATCTAGTGAACCAATTGGGTTTGATGAGGGTAGTGTTATTATAGCAGAAACTCAATCATCTTTGGCAATCGTGATGCATAACAATGTGAGTGGCACTCATGGTTTGAGGGAGGAGCCTCTTGTGATGATTTTGTGCAAGGAGAATTTAGAGTTGCAAGTGCTTGACAAGAGGTATGATGTAGAGGGTTTTGAATATGCTCTTGTTTTGAATTGTGGGGATCATGATTCGTTTCTTTTGGAGAGCCCAGTAAGGGATCAAGGATCAACTACAAAGGAGATAGTTGAGCACATTCCTTGCGGACTAGCCCGCAAGGAAGTAAATGCACCCATGGATTGGGTGGACAAGTATATGAAAGACATGGGCACGCTTTGGGATACAAGTTAGAGAATCATCAGTAGAGGGTTGAATACAATATTGAAAATAGGGTAACAAATGGTACAAGAGGATACAATGATAGGAAATAGTATGCATGGATATTGATTGGCACATGGTAGTATATAGTGGAGTTTTGGAGTGATTCCTCCCAGGAGACCTTGAGTATACCATTGAGTTTGGTTTACCTAGGATCAATGAGGGAATGGGTGAACATCAGATAACATTATATCCTTCGATGATCTATTTTCATATGTGATATCATCAAATGAAGGGCAAGAAACATGATACTCATAGGTATGCTTCCCAAATTCATTATGAGTCCTTGGTCATGCCCTTGGGGTTGACCAACGCATTAGTCACTTTCCAAATATGGAAGGCATTAGTCACTTTCCAAGGACAAGAGAGGATCATTGGAGCTAGTCAGATGAGACAGGGGGCATTGTGGCCATGATAAAGGTCTTTCATTTGGACCAGGTGATCAATGCCCAAAGTGCACAGGAGGATATCATGGCTTTGTTGGATCCATTCATAGATATTCAGTAGGCATTGGGAATGGCGGACTTCCAATTTGGTGGTGGGATATTGAAATTCACCCAAATAATGGATTGCTTGAAATAAGGATGGTGACTAACAGAGTTGAGGTAGTGATTGGTCTGCATCATTGTGGGGATGTTGTGAGAAAATTTGTTGAGTTTTTTTTTTCTATATGGAGAGATATTTTTTCCCTCACGATACCCATGATCGAGTATATCCATGGATTGGCAAGTTCTTGCCTCACTAAGATGCCTCGACTGAGTATGATTCATGATAGTGGGTACTCAGGGACTGTAGTGTTTCTGAATTTCACTATTGGGATGCCTAGGATTGGTTTCTCGAAGGAGTTATCTTCTAAGGATTTGATAGAGTTTACACAACTCGTGATTTCCTGGCTTACCATGGGCAATCAGGTGGATTTGTGTGTTAGCACCTTACAAATCAGTGCTATGAGCAGAGAGTGTTTCACATCATCCAGGCGGTCCTGAGAGAGGTTCGCATGGAGGGGATTCACCAACAATGTAGGGGGATATATATGGGAGTGTATGACTTGTTAGAAAACTAGGTCAGGGCACACTCATCCCACAAGATTGATCTAGTCTTTGGCCATTTATGGGTGAGAGTGGGAGATCATGTTGACAGATCACATTACATATTTATCGAGGGTACAATGGGAAGATAGTATGTATGCAACGATTAACCAGTTCATGCACTTCCTAGTGATTTCTTCAGAGTATGGGGAAACACAGGTGACAAAGCTATCTAGTGGAGATATGTTTAGATTCCATGAGCAACCCGAATTCATTACTAGTGATCGGGACATGGTCCATTTTTTGATATTCGAGAATGAGTATGCAATGGATTTTCGAGCTGCAAATTCATCTGGATTCCTATGCAGGCTACTATTCATTGTAGTAGGTTCATCCCTTACATGTATTTTAGCTTGGAGTTACAGGAGAGGAAGATGCATATTGGGTGCAATAGTCAGACGATTATGATCATAGTGGCACAACACAATCATGGTGGTTCCTTTCCGAGATTAGATTGGGACCCTAGGATTTCAGTATTAGACAGTTCAATAGATGACACAGAGGCGAGAGCTAATTTTTTAATTCATGAGATTGGTTCCTTAGTAGAGCAGTTCTGTGAGGGGTTTATTGAGTTGTTGTAGTATCAAGTTGCTCTACTTATCAACAATATTCAAGAGGCCTCTTATGTCAGTACCTTACTTGATCACGCATTGAGCAGAGGATGTTTCACATATTCCAAGGGGGTTTGGGACCCTGGTATCATTTTTAGTTTCAGTTTGGTTCAGCCTATGGAGCATCAGGTTGTGATGGCTTTTCTTGAGGACAAACAATCTTTAGGAAGGGAGGATTGTAATGTCCCCATTTTTGGGTTCCCCTTTTCTGCAGTTGGAGATGACTTCCAAGGCTTGTCAGTGAAGAAAACGAGATTCAAGAGGGTTATTTGGTGTCACTTAACTAGGGGACGTTATGTTTCTAAATTGACATTGAGTAAAAAGGTAATAAAGTAACTTTTAGATTATTAGTTACTTAAACATTAGTAAAGTGACTTTAATCTTTAAGTGAAAATTAAAAGGGGAATAAGGGTTACATGGATGAATTCAAAGAGGAAAGATATAGAAGGGGAATCGAAGAAATATAAAGGAGGGGTAGCTCTTCACTTTCCTCATTATGATTTGGATTGATCTCTTATTGAAGTGCTCTTGGAGCTAAGGTTTTCGTTGGGGTTTTGGCAAAACCCTTCCATTGTGGTTTGGTTTCGGTGGTAAAACATCCACCCTAGATAGACAAGTAGGAGGATCCATCCAGGATCTTCATTGGAGCTTCATCTTGTGGTTTTTCTTTAGTTGGCGGTGTATCGATTCTCTTAGGAGGTTCATGGAGCTTTCTTTAGGGGGCCGATCTCATATTTTTGTAGTGTGGAGGACGACGTGTCATCACTTGTGGTAGCAGTGGCATCCTCCAAGTTGTTGGCTTGAGTTTATGTGTGTTTCCATTGATTGTATTGCAACTACCATATCAACCATTAGAGATTCATTATTGTTGTTGTTAGTGTCCTATAAATAGGTTTTTAGAGTTCGAGTTCAATATGTATGGTAGGTAAAAGTCATGATTTGGTCTCATAAAAACCATGGCATTTTTCTCTTAGGTGAAATTCATGTTATGAGTCAATGTGTTTTGTGACTAATAAAATGCTTAGATAGGGTCATAAAATAAAGTTTGAGTCATGAGTCATGTGGTCTTGGAGTCAAATTAATATGGGTTGTCATATCAACTAAGGGTCATAATGAGAAATCATGTGGTCGATCAAAACCAGTGAGAGTTAGTCCTGGCATGGTTCAACAAATACCATGAGCTCAAATCCATTGGAGGCACGTGGAATCATCAAGAAATTGGAGTGTTGCACAAGTTGTTGCGTAACTTCCTAATGCTGCGCAATTGGGTATTCAAGTAAAAAAAATGAATGATTGGTTCAAGTGGCGGTTTAAGTTGATTTTGGCTTTCAAATTACCTCATTCTACATGCAGTAAACCAATCACCATTTTTCCTCTCTGCAAATCGCAAAACCCCTCATTCAGTTTGTTTCGCATGGGATGCAGGGGATGATGCTTACAGTGTTGTGCATCACCACCTCCTTTACTCTTGTGCCCTCTAACCGTTGGTTTCAAATATTGGTTGATGTTTGAAAGGAATACCTTTCTTATGAACTCAAAGGCCTAAGATGTCACCCTAAAACGCAGACTATATCCCTAATTCTACCTATTCATTGCGCATCTGCAATTGCTGCTTTTTACCCTACGCACAATCCTTTCATTTTATTCCCACAGGTAAACGACATACATCAACATTTATGGTGACTCCAAAAGGTAAGAGGAGGACTACAAAGGGTGGTGATATTGTTATATTTGAGCCTCAAGACCTAAGTCTAGTGAATGCAAATCCAACAAGCAGGGTTTCTTTTGAACAAGTGGGTTGCATTAGATTTTGTGAAAAGATTCAAGGGTACAACATGCAGGTGGAAAAGGAGTTTGCATTGAGATTTAATGGCATTGAAGATAAGGTTGGAAACATGCAATTTTAGGTTTCTAAAGACACTATCGTTGTTGCAACATATATTCCTACTCGTGGAGAGAAATGGTTCAAAGGTATACAACTAGATCTGGCCTGCTATCATGAGTTTTTGAAGCCTAAATTTAGAGACACAAATTTTGGAGCCACCATACCCAGATAACTTCTATTAGAGAATCATAGAAACTTGTTGAGGGAAATTCAAATGTTTTTCACATGTGAGGGAAGATTCACTAGGGTTTACCAATATCATATTAGGCTCTTAATACACTTCACTGGTTGGAAATCCTTGAACCTACCCTATTACCTCTTTAGAAGCCTGGGAAGATGGATGACAGAGTGCAAGCAAGGAAAGACCTAGTGGAACCCAACCTCTTCCATTTTTCATTGATAGAGTTTTTGGTGTTAGATGAACTCATAAAGAGGAATCAAGATTGGGATACTTTTGCATCTTCATCAAAGATAACAACTGATTCTTTTAGCAACCCACAGAGCATGAGAGATACACCTTCATCTGTAGAAAATACCATCACATTTGTCCCTGAGATTTCTGTCAAAAAGAGGGAAAAGGAAATTGAGGAACCTGCAGTGAGCCAACAAGTTAAAAATAAAGGGAAAAAGCTTCAGTTTTCCCCAGAGGTGGTCAAAATTCCTAGTAAAACACTTACTAGGTTTGCAGAAAAAAGGACGCATGTTATGCACACATCACAAGCACCTAATGAAGCTCCAGATGAATTTACAGAAACAACTTTCCCTGATGACAAATACAGTTTATCATTGAGCTACAAGAAGAATTGAAGAAATCTCATTTTTTCATAGCACAGTTGCAGCATGAGAACAGTGAAATGAAGAAAAAATATTTGGAACAAGCCTCCAAGAAAGATAACTCAGGGACATGTGAAACATCAGTGCCTTTAACTCCAACAGGTTCCAAAACAAAGGGTAAAGGGAAGGTAGTGGAGCAAAGTCTAGAGATGAAATAAATACATAAGCCTAGTGTTCCTTTGACAAGATCCTCAACTAGAAAATTGCAGTCTCAAGAAGAAACTCCAGAAAAGAGCCAGCTAGAAAAAACAAAAAAGAAGATGAGTGCCCATGGTGAGGATCAACATACTTTTAGTATATTGAGAAAACAATTGAGAGAGGCCAAAAATGTAATAATTCAACTCAGGGAGCAGGATAGGCAAGCAAGGCTCAAGCTCAAAGAACATTTAGATGATTGTGAACCTGCAATAGATAATGTCAGAGAAATGGTAAGAAGAACCATGCCATTGCACAAACAGTTCAAGAGCATGTACCAGAAGAATTTGGCATTGAAGAGAACATAAAATTAAAAAAATATGAACAAATGTGAAAGGGACTTTTTTTTGCACAACTATGTTGCATTTCTGTTGTAGGTTGTTGTTGTGCAATTGTGACAGAGTTCCAAAATCCCTCAAAATCAACAAGGGCAGCTCGAAAATATTTCCAGATCATCTGCAACGACATATGAAGACAAAAATCATCACAATTGACACCTAACATATATTTGGTTAAAGCAATTCGAATGAAATCAATTTGGTCAAGAGAGTTCCCTAGTTTTAAGGAACCTAGTTGAAATTGTTTCTATTTCGATGTACCTTAGCTATATTTGTGTGCAAATAGTTTAGCTTGTATCTCTTGGTCCAAGGGCGATCCATTTTGTATTTATTTCATCAAATTCAGTATGGAAAGGGTTGGAAAGTGTGTAAGGAAAAGACTAATGGTACATTTTGTAAACTTTTCCTTGATATTAATGAAATTTGTTGGATCGGACGTCCCAGAAATTTGACTCCAGTGATACATGTGATTGTGTTTATTTATGCATGTGATCTTATAGTATTTTTATTCTTGTTTTAATCCATTTATGCGGTATGTCTTCTTCTTTATGTTAATGTGAGGTATATGTATCAGAATTCATCTTTATTTGATGCTCTGTTGCATGCATTTTCAATTATCTTTTTGTTGTAATTACCTTGGGATTCATCCTTGATAGATGCCTTAATGGGTTATTTTTTTTCTCTATAATCTTCAATCTACAATGATATTCAATTGGCCTAAAGAAGTGCTTTCTACCTTGCCTCTGATCAGTCACCTTTCAATTCACCAAGTGTCCAGTAAACTTCCATTGATTTCTGACCTTTCAATGACTCCATTTCCCAATGGACTTTCTACCCACCTTGCCACCCACTCTATAAATTTAGTCTTTCCTTAGAGATATAGCCTTTGGAAGAAATTCCAAATCAATCCTTTTAGTGATCGATTTTAAGAGAGAGAGCCCTCTCTGGTTGGAAGGGCTAGCTTCCAGCCTCAAGTTGGTTTGTGGTTACCTCTGTGACTTGCTTCCTCGTCGAAAATCGATTTACAGAGTGATAACATTTTGGCGTCGTTGCTGGGTAGCAAAGGTGAAATATTCCCTGGGAAAACAATAAAGTTTTAGTTCTGGTTCCTGAGGGTGACAGTTTATCAGACACAATCTTAGCTGAATATTCACCCCGGTGACTCCAAATTTGAAGATCAGTCCCAGATAAAGTTTTTGTTAGAGAATCAAGGCTATAGAAAGGAAACACATAATGAATCATCCAGATCCTAATCCTCCAGAATTTGTTGATAATCCAAAAAGGCTCTCGCGTAAAACTGAGAAGAAAGCACCACAATCAATTTTTTTTCTGAATCGAGTTTCATCCTTGCCTAAAGATGGAGTAAAGGTTATTCAAGATCTAGATTTTGATATAAAATTTGAGAAGTATTTGTTTATATCCAAGTCAGAGTCAGATCTGTCCCAAATTCTTTTTGATGAGAAGAGATTCCTTTCATTGATTAATCCTTCATTACAACCATCAGTTAGTTCTTCAACTATTCATGTAGTGACTTCACCTAACACAATTGTTGGCCCCTAAGGTCTCATCATCCAGTCAAATTTCTCCTCCAATCCCTCCTAGAATCATGGCAGATAGATTTTCCCTTTTATCTCTCCTTGTTGCACTTCATGACTTGCCACAGAATTATGCACAGAGAATAAAAAAAATTGATGCAGAGGGAGACATAACAACTCAACAACATTTGGATAGATTCATTGATTTAATAGATCTTGAAGAACTAGACTATGAAGATGTTAAGATGAGGTTATTTGCACAAATTTTTTCAGGTGAAGTTGGAAAATGGTTTAAGGCCCTCCTAACAACTAGCATTCCCAATTTTGACAATTTTAAAACTCTTTTTCTTGGGAGGTGGGGTGATAAGAAAAACCCTCTGCATTTGTTGACACAATAAAATAATTTGAAGAGACTCCCTGTTGAGATAGTCCAAGAATTTTCCACCATATTTAAGAAGGTTTATAACTCCATCCATGATCAAGTAAAGCCTCCTCTAGGAGCTTCTCAACTCCATTATGTTGATGCATTTGCGAGTGAATTTTCCTTGCTACTAAGAGAAAGAAGGTCCAATTCCCTCACTAATATGATGAATAATTAAATTGAAGTAGAAGTGAACCTAGCTACATCAGGAAATATTAAACTTCAAATAGAAGCTAAAAAGAAGAAGGCTAAAGAAGAAGCACTACCTTCTACCTCTCAAGCCTCAGATGCAAAATTGGACTTGATGGTAAAGACTATGAAGAAATCGGTAGAAAAGTTGTCCTTGGATAACAAGCCTCATGAGCTTCAAGCCAGAAATCCAAATTTCAGAAGCCCTCCAGTTCCTCAAATAAGGCAAAGGGAACAAAGGAATCCAGTTGATCATCCGGTCAGACCCCCTTTCCAAAACAATTATGTTGCAGAAAATTTTGAGGAACCTCCTGAAGACATTCATTGCTTTGATCTAGAAGAGCCACAAATTTACCTAACTAAAGAAGAGCATGATATGTTCATGCAAGAGAAAAATAATGAGTTAAAGGAGAATGGGGATTATAGGAAAGGATATCAGAATGCAATCATGGAATTTCAAAAACAATATAATCTCGTAAATAAGAAAACAACAACAAATCCTCCAAAGGACCCCAAAGTTGATATGCCCTCTTATAGTCATCGAGAAAAATATATTCCAAAAAAGGACACACCAGATAAAGGTAAGCAAAAAGAAGACCCCCCAAGGAAGGTTCCATAAGAAAGAAAAGAGACAACCACTAAAGAGGTAGAAAAATTTCAACCCCCCTTCAATTTTGAAAGTGAAATGGCCAAAATTAAGATTTATGTGCCTTTTAATGAACTGATCAGGAATGTGGAATACAAAAATTAAGTTATAAAGATGCTTAAAATGGAATAGACATATGATACCCTTAATGTGAAATATGATCACCCTGCCATTTTGTTTGGCCCCCGGGTTAAAGAAAGTGGTGATGATGGGGATATGCCTCCATTCTATATCAGTATAAATATTCATGATGTAACTCTTCATAATGAAATGTTGGATTCAAGGACATATCATAATATGATTCCAAAGGTGACCATGGAGGAGTTGGGTTTGGATATCACTAGACCATATAAATATTTTTTCTCTTTTGATTCTAGAAAGGTGAAGTGTTTGGGTCTGATCAAGGACCTTGTCGTTTCTTTAGCTCATATTCCATCAAAAAGTATGGTCATTAATGTGGTTGTTGCAAAGATTCCTCCTAAGTTTGTAATGTTGTTGTCAAGGTCATGGGCTACTAAACTCAAAGGCACTCTACAAATGGATATGTCTTATGCTATAGTTCCAGTATTTGGGCAAGACAGAAAAATTTATAGGGAAGTATTATTGAAATACATGGTAAGTGGAAAATATAAGCCCAACAACCATCCTATCTATTCAATTGATACTGATATTGGGTCTACAATTTTCTATAATGATTTGTCTCTTGAGGAAGATTATTAGAATGATCCTAAAGATCAGAAAGCATAATCAATTTCATAACAAAACATAAATGAATATGAGGGTATATGGAATATGGAATTTGATGGAGAAGTCAACAAAGAGGGAGCAGGGGAAGGTGTCTGGATTATTCCTCTTAGTGCTAATTCTAATTCAAAACTTTGTTCCTATAATTTGGCCTTTGATTGCACAAATAACATGGTTAAATATGAAGCTCTTATTCTAGGTCTGAACACTTTAAAATATTTGGGGGAAAACAAGATATATGTACATGGAGACTCTGAACTGGTAATCAACCAAATCAAAGGTATATATCAAACTAAGTATCCTAGAATGAGGGCCTATAGGAATCTAGTCTTGGATTTGCTTCAAAAAATTTCTGAGTATAACATTTCAGTGGTACTAAGGGAACAAAATCTGATTGCAGATGTTCTTTCCACATTAGCAAGTGTTTTCAAGATACCAATTTGTCCCAACAAGAAATATGAAATTGAGGTTAAGCACATGCCAACCATTCTGGATAATGTCAAATACTATCAGGTATTTGAAAATGACAAGAAAATTATCAGTTTTTTGCACATGGAAGAAGAGTATCCAAATGTCCAAATTGATGAGGAGAATGTTTATGATAAAGATGAAGATGCAACTTCTTTTTCAGTCCCAGATGGTTATGTTAATGAAATAATAGGTAAAGAGATTATTCAATTGAAGAATAATATAATTCCAAAGGGTCTTATATCTCTTGAAAAATTGTTTGATGACAATGATGTGGCTAAAAATCCCAGGGTAAATCCAAATGCATTTGAAGTTGATGAATTTAATATAGGGACTGATAAATAACCTAAATTTGTTAAGTTGTCCAAGTCCCTGACCCCTAAAAACAGGAAGAAATATCTTGAATTGATGAGGCAGTTTTCTAATGTGTTTTCCTAGAGTTGTGAAGATTTGAAAGCGTGTGGCAAGAACATCATTCAACACATAATACCAATTAAAGAAGACTAGAAACCTTTCAGAAAAAAACTGAGAAGGATTAATCCACTCTTGTTACCACTCATTGAGAAGGAGGTAAGAAAAAATTTTGATGCTAAAATAATTGTTTCTTTAAGGTTTTCCAAGTGGCTAGATAATCTCATGCCTGTCAGAAAGAAAAGTGGAGAAATAAGGCATTGTATAGACTTCGGGAATTTAAATAGAGTCTATCTCAAGGAAAATTATCCCTTGCTAAAAATGGATCACGTCTTGCAAAATATTGTAGGCTCCCAGAGAATGTCAATGTTGGATGGTTTTTTGGATACAACCAGATCATGGTGCACCCAGATGACCAAGAAAAGACAACATTTACAACCCCATGGGGCACCTTCATGTATGCTAAAATTCCCTTCGGACTCATGAATGCAGGGGAAACCTTCCATAGGGATATGGACGCAAATTTGCTGAGGAGAAAGATAAGTTCATTGTCATTTACTTAGATTATATAACTGTGTATTCCAATTTTGACAGTGAACATTTGCAGCATTTGAAGCAAGTTTTTGAAAAGTGTAGAAAGTTTGGGATCTCTCTCAACCCAAAGAAGTCTAATTTTGTTGTGAAGAAAAGAAAATTGTTGGGACACATAATTTCAAGGGTTGGTATCATAATTGACCCCAATTGAGTGGTTGTAATACATAAAATCAGTACTCCAAGGAGCAAAAAAGAGGTACAATTTTTTTTGGGTAGGGTAAATTTTTTAAGAAGATTTATTCCTAATTTGGCTAAAATAATAAAGCATAACACAAATATGTTGAGGAAACACAATGAAATAAAATGCACAACAGATGCGAATAAGACTTTTGAGGAGGCAAAGGTATTTGTGACCAAAGCTCTTGTCTTGGTTAGTCTGATTTTTTCAAGGGATTTTATTATTTCCTCCTTTGCCTCAGAGCACACTATAGCAGGAGTACTAATGCAGAAAAACAATCAGAATGATGAACAACCTATTGCTTTTTTCAGTAGGTCTTTGAGAGATTCCACTCTTAAGTACAATATTATGGAGAAGCAGGCCTATGCCCTAGTAAAGTCTTTGAAAGAGTTAAGAATGTATATTTTACACTCTCATGTTCTTGCATATGTTCCCAACAATGTTGTAAAGGACATTTTGACTCAACCCAATCCTGAAGGCAAAAGAGGTAAGTGGATTGCAACCCTGCTAGAATATGACTTGGAGATTAAACCTACAAAGCTAATAAAAGGACAAGGACTTGCTCAAATCATGACACAATCAAACTTTGATCTACCGGGAGTAAATTTTATTGTTGATCTTTCACAAGGTGTAGAAGAAGAAGTCTCTCCTCAGGTAATTTAAAAATTCTTGGATTTGACTTGGTACAATGACATTATCTTTGTTTTACAAAACCAGGAAGCTCCTCCTAAATTGCCAAAAACCAAAGCCAGATTTTTAAAACAAAAGCCAACAAAGTTTTTTCACACTTAATGGTTCCCTCTATTGGAAAGACCCTGGTGGAGTGTTATTAAAATGTCTTCTAGAGGATGAAGCTTCGCGAACCATAAAGGAATTCCATAAGGGTGATTGTGGGGGTCATCATTATTGGAAATCAACGGTTAATATAGATCAAGATTTTACTGGCCCACTATATTTGTTGATGTGTACAAGAAGGTTTCCAGATGACATGAGTGTTAGATATTTGAAGGGAAGAGAAAGATGTTGCCTTTACCCTTGAAGCCTATTATAGGGAAAGTTGTAGGTTGGGAAAAGCCCGACCCAACCACAAAGAAAGTGCTACAACTTGGGAATCCTACACCCAATGTCACCTCGATGTAGGTCCCACACTTGGTGGGTGACTAAGGTCACTCCTGGGAGGCGATCCTGGAGACCCTAGGGGGAATGAAAAGGATGAAGGGAGGTGTAAGGAGAAGTCCCATAGAAGTTCAAGTTATGGAAGAATATATTGGTTGAAAATGGTAAGTAAAGATAGGTAAATGTATACCGAGTAAAGAGATAGTTGTTGGTGCACCTGTACCTGCCAAAGACACAAGAAAAGACACTTTTCCAACCAAGTATAGTAATGAATCAACAAGTTAAGATTGATGTCCCTAAAATACAACAGAATAAAAATTAGTAAATAAACAATAGATTACATCTGAATCATCAAGTAAAAGGTTTATACTAGTTATCAATGTCAGCAATAAAACTAGTAACCAATGTGGACCGAAAATAACACTTCAAGACTGAATAAAGATGTTTGTCATAAAAGTAAATTTTTGCAGCAGTATATCAGCCTGATGTATGTAGCATTCAATTAAGTACAACATCAAATATGACCATCAAAAAGTGCCAAAATCTATCCCAATAGATGCACCTAGGTTAGTAGGTTAAACTAGCAAAGTTAAAGGGTTAGTCTAGGGTTAGATTGTGACATATTAGTGGTTAGGTTTAGAGTTTAAAGCAGCCTTAATGGTTGCAGGTTAGTTTTACTACATAAATAAGAATTTTTCGGAGAAATAAGACGCCCTAAGGGAGGAAGAATCCCCAAGGCATCAAGATCATTATCCAAAAGAGACAACTTCAAAACTTGAAATTTGTACATTTACCAAGGCAACAATTTATTTCTCCCATGCAATAAGGAAATGACTAGTGCCTTTAAGAAGGGGTTAATGGAGTCAACAAAATATTAAGAATCTATATAGACTACTTCCTTGGTGGTGTAAACCCTTTTATTCCCCAAGGCAAGCTTCTCTTAGCTAGGGTTTTAACTAGGAGGGTGTATGCAATTATACTTCTCTTAGTAAACCCTTATCAAGCAATATTCCCTTAGAAATAAAATGGTGGAAACACAATTAGGGGTGTATTCCCTTATACTCCCTACTTGTCTCAAACAAATAGAACCCTTAACTCGTACAAATGATAATACAATGAAATAAATGGCACCTTCAAGCATTAAAAGGCAATAAAAGATAGACTAACCACCAAAAAAGCAATGAAGAAAGACTTCCAAGATAGCGCACCATCTCCATAAACCATAACCAACACATATCCATAAACAAAAGCACAAGAGAGATAACTAGCCAAAGAGAGAAAAAAATTCAGTCCAAGAGCCTCTCACAATGGAGAGTTTTTTTTGTAAAAATGAGATCTTATGATCTCTATTTATACAAAATGTAGCTAACATAGTTTGTCCACATAATATTAGGGAAAACAAAATATTAGGGGTCAACAACCCTAAT
>SNQJ01S0113395.1:6867-20539 GCA_010110895.2 Picea sitchensis
ACACAATGGATCTTGAATCTTGTACCTGTAAGGAAGAAAAATGGGGACATAAGACTCTGTGTTGATTTCAAAAATGTCAATAAAGCTTCAGAGAAAGATAATTATCCAGTGCCTCCTATGGAGAAGATTCTTCAGTGTGTTTCTGGTTCCTAGATGCTTTCGTTATTAGATGGTTTCTCTAGTTACTATAAGGTTTTAGTTGCCCATGACGATCAATTGAAAATTGCCTTTCGAACCAAATGAGGGACTTATGCTTACAGGAAAATGATTTTTAGATTAATAAATGCAAGAGAAACCTTTTAGAGAGCCATGGACATAGATTTCAGGGGACTCATTGGTGAATGTGTAGTAGTATATTTACTTCATATCATTGTATTCTCAAAAAACAAGCTAGATCATATTAGTCATCCGAGGAAATTTTTCAAAAAATGCAAAAGGTGTGGAATTTTACTCAACCCCAAAAAATTGGTATTTGATGTTGATGAAGGCAGGATGTTGGGTTTCATTGTACCCAAATAAGGAATGATGATATAACCCGAAAGGACTCAAGAAATCTCTAAAATACCTCCTCCCCATAATAAGAAATCCATGCAATCCCTTCTCGGTAAAACAAATTTTGTGAGGAGATTTGTTCCCAGTATTGTTGAAACTATAAAAACACTCCAAGACATCATCAAGAAAGATGCAGAGTTTAAGTGGGGACCTAAAGAGAAAGTAGCAGTTGAAAAGATCAAAATAGAAATAACTCAGGCTCCAACATTAGTGAGTCCCGACTTCAACAGAGATTTCATATTATACATGCATGTTGTCGATGTTGCATTTGCAGTTATCTTGACACCAAAAGATCAAGATGGGAATGAATACCCCATTGCCTTTATGAGTTCCAAGTTGCAAGGAGCGGATTTAGATTATCTTGAATTTGATAAACAAACCCATGTTTTTTTCAAAGTGGTCAAACACTTCAGACCTTACCTAATTAAATCCAAAACCAAATTAATTGTCCCTTACCCAGATGTGAGAAATCTCTTAATACAGAAAGATCTAGGAGAAAAGAGAGAAAAATAGATAACAACCCTTCAAGAATATGACCTTGAAATCAAACCTGCTAACATTGTCAAGGGGCAAGGGCTCTGCAAGCTAGCAGCTGAATTGGCACATGAAAAGGTAGAGGAGGATGAATTTTACCAAGATCAAAGTCTATTTGAGAGGGAAGATTGTTATATCTCTGTCACTGGGGACCAATGGTTTTATGAGATGAAATATTATGACTCATGGAAATGCTCCCCATTATTTAGATCCTAATAAGAAGAGAGCCCTCACACTTAATTCTACATAGTATCAGCTCATCTAGGGAGTGCTCTACCATAGAAACTATGATGGTGTTTATTTGAGATGCCTTGAAAAAGAGAACGTTGATAAAGTACTATATGAACTTCATGATGGGCCTGCTGGAGGACATTTTGGAGGTGATACTACAACCCATAAAATACTTAGATTTGGCTACTATTGGCCTACCTTGTTCAAGGATTATCATGCATATGAAAGAAAGTGCCAAGAATGTCAAAAATCAACTGGAAGGGAGAAGAATCCTACATTTCCGCTGCAACATGTCATCATTGAATGCCCTTTCCAACAATGGGGTTTGGACATAATAGGGGAAATTAATCCCAACTCTTATCTGTTACATAAATATATCCTGACAATTATTCATTACTTCACAATATGGACAGAAGCAATACCTCTCAAAGCAATCAATGAAAATTAGGTGATATCATTCCTTGATTCCTTTATTATAACCATATTTGGCATTCCAGAATCACTAGTTTTTGACAATGCTAAATACTTTTTCTCTTTGAAATTGCCTGAATATGTGCTTGATAAGAATATTAAAATTAAATATTCAACAAATGATTATCCTCAAGGAAATGGGCTATCAGAGTCTACTAATAAAAATCTGATCAAAATATTGAAAAGAATATTAACAGAACATCAAAGGAATTGACATATAGCCCTCCCTAAAGCTTCTTGGACTGATAGAGTGAAAATCAAAACTTATCTAGGGAATTATCCTTTCTTTTTAGTGTATGGAGAAGAAGAAACCATGCCCACTCACACATTCCTTCCTTCCCTACAATTATACTTGTCTTTCCAAGATGAAGAGTGTTCAGTCATGCAACAAAGATTAAATATACTCCTTAAATTAGATGAAGAAAGGGAAACAAAACCTAATGCAACATCAAGAACTAGTTAAAAGGTGGTTTGAAAAAAATTCAATGGGTAACAAAGATTTCCAAGAAGGTGATTTGGTGCTTAAATGGGATAAAGCCAATGAAATGAAAGGAAAACACACAAAATTCCAAAAACTATGGCTAGGCCCATACCAGATCAGTGAGAAGATCATACCAGGAACCTTTAGACTCAAATCATTGGAGGGGGATTTGGAGGAGCTCCTTGTCAATGGAAATTTGCTCAAAAGATACTTCTCCTAATCACCTTTGGTGATTTAGCATTGTACATAGTAGGTTTCTTTTGAATTTTACCCTACTCCCTTTTGTAGTATTTGCTTCAATCGATGTTTTCCTTTTTATGATTTTCTTTTGTTCATTGAACTTTCCTTTTTGGTCCTTCTTTAGTTCAGAATAATTCTATGTTCAATATCATTGATTAATCAATAATATCCATGGCACAAAATCAAGACTATTTAACAAATATCATACAATCCCCTGCGAAAGTACCTCTTCATGATGTTGAAGTGATCAGATTACCTTACCATCAGTGCATATCTAGACAATTGAATGGTCATACAGAACAAAAGCAACTTGTTTTACTTGTTTCCAAGGAGAAACCTCATATCAGTAAGATTAACACTTTTAGACAGTTGATGACATATATCTTTTAACTATGTGATCACCCTCATACCAAGTTGAATTAAAACACAAATTCAGGAAGATTCCTAGCTTTAGATGTCTTCTGCATAATTACAGTGACACTTCCTTTTACCATTCTGGACATTGAAAATTCATTTGTGACTTATGTGATTGGACCCATGAAGATAAATCATTGAATAAGACTCGTATATCAAAGCAACTCGGGTATCACCCCACTTCCTAATCACATGTTGACGTTTGAATCTATCAAGACTGAAACGACAACCTCACGAGAATATAAATATTCCGTTGTGTTTTTATAGAGGTGGTACTCCTTTGTTTTTCTTTCAAGGATTTTTCTTTGGATATCTTATATCAAATAATATATAATTATGTCAAATGACAAAATCCGAATCTTTATCGCCCAAAAAAAATTGAAAAATTAAATTTAATGGGAGAATTCCTAAGAGATGGACCAGGAACCTCAAGCATCACACATATTGAAAATAAATTACAGAAAATAACAAACATTTCTCACATCCGTCACAATTTCATATTTTTTTATCACATTCAAAATAAAAGTAGATGGTTCAATCACATAAGAGAAATTTGAAAGAGTACTACCTATTAAGATCAAAAAGGAGAATTTGAAGTCAATTTCAAATATCTTATGCTCAAAACTCAGAGTTATAAAATACAATCAAAATCGACTCTGAAAGCATTCTTTGGGATTTCTCAAAAATAATAGAGTTTATTACAATCTTAGAAATTTAAAGTTGTTCGACCATAAATGGACTAGGATTGGGGCTCCCGTGGACCACAAAATATATACAAGAAGTATGAAGAAGAGAAAAGAGTCTAGAGAAAAGTGTGAGCAACAAGATCTGGAAAGAAAACAAAAGGGAAATTATCAAAACTTGGTTATATTTTTCTAATGAAAGAATAAACACAACTAGATAAATCTTGAGAAGGAAGAAAGTATGTGATCAGTACGGACTTACTGTGATGGAGTCTCCCTCTCTCATTATTTGATGCTTATTGTGTCTTTTATTTTGTCCTTTTTTGTAGTTGGTTGGGTAGTTTCGATAGTTCCCAACTGATCCTCTTCGGTTATCTTTAACAAAGCTCGTTTTAACCATTATTCAATATAATCCTTCATTGGGGCAACATTAATCTCTTGTCTAATCCTTATATCAAACAAAGCACTTTCTAACTCCCTTAAATCAAACGATATTTTATGTAATGAAGTTTCAATACATTCATTTTTGTTTGAATAACTAACCAACCATTTATCAATTTCATCTTCATTATATTCTTTTATACTATTGAACTTTTTCATGGTGTTGGTAGCCAATTCACATTTTTTTCCACTGTCTTATAAGCTGCCTACACCAATGTTTTGCAAACATTAATTTCTCGTCGCAATTTTCAAATAAACGACACTTTTATTTTTGTGACATTTGCACATTTACCTTCGTTGTTGTTTTCACGACTATAAGCGTGAAAACTCGGTCTTTCGTGATCGCATTAAAATCATTATTTGAATTGTCGTTATCCTTCTTGTCGATATGCCTATTGCGCTTACATTTCACTTATCATTATGCAGCTGGAAAAACTTTCACACTTTACTCATTGGACATTCTTGGATTGATTGTGTGACTTGGTTTCATTGAGTTTGTAATGCATTGGCATTTTATTTGACCCACTTGACCATTGGTTTCATGAAAATACATAGGTGTTATGGTTAAATCCTTCATATATATACTTTTTAATATGATACCTATGTTCGTGTTTTCATAACTATTGGCATGTTGATTATATGAAGATCCATTGGCACATTGGTTAAACTCTTGATATAAGTTGTTACAATACATTGGCGCACGGTTAAACATTTGGTATTGGTTTCAAATTGTATGTTGATGGTTTAAAACTATGGCATAACGTTGATTGTGCGCGTTGGTTTATACACTTACCATTGGTTTTATTGGTCGGCCAAGTGACGTGATTGTTGAACTATACTATAATGGGTAGAACAGCTATAAGCCGGCGGTTGTACTTTGGCAATAACTATTTTGCATGGCAGAGATAAGCTCCACCACCTTCGCACGATGACATTTATGCCTATCCCTTATCCCCGTTTACCTCTGTTAGCTCGGTTAACCCTTCGTGCACTCTATTTATGTGTGTGCTATGATCCAAACCCTGGCTCATTCACCGTGTGCTCGGATCCATGGCACCAGTGGTGCAAATCGAGCCGAACGGTAGCCAAGCCTTACTACTGTTCGACAATGCCCGAAAAGACTTGGAGGATAACGGTTGGCTCACCTTCATGTGGAGGTTTGAGGGTTTTAATCTAGATGTCGCACAGCAGTTCGCCCTGAATTTTGATGGCTGTAGAGCCAAGTTGGGCGACATTTGATCATTCCCAGTTTAGCCACTGATAGATTTTTATCGGATTTGATTGGTTTTCGATTGGATTTGATTTGTTCGAGGTAACGAAATTGATGGTTTGCTTTCAATTGGATTTGTTTTGTATCTACTCTAAACAAGAAGTTTTCATGCTAGATTTAGAATACGATCACGTTTTGATTTGAGTTCGTTATAGTTTGTATGCTGTGATTGTTGAATGATTTCGTGAGTTTGGTCATTACGATCTTTTAATATGATGTGTCATATAATTTTCAAAGCTGGAATACAACTCTGATCGTTTCCAATTTGGGAAGAATGACTATGTTTTTACGGAAACAATACCCTCATTTAAGCATGTGCAACTAATATTCACGCCTGAATCATGGAACGATTTTGATTTGTAATGACTGTGTTAACTTCAGTTGTTCGATTCGCTTGATTAGATTGTTGTGTATCTTCAGTTAGTATGATCATTTTCGTGAGTTGGATTTGTATCATAAATGCTGCTCTGTTTGATTTTAATTTGCAAAACGAATTGGTCGACCTAGGTTATCTCTATCAAATCCGGTTATAATTCGTTTGAATGGAATGATTTTGATCAAAGTCAATCGATCTTGTTTGCCTCAATTTGCAATAAAAAACGATCGGATAATTCTTATGAATCCTGTTACCAATTAATTGATCCTGTTATGATTTTATTTGAGTTGATTTTCGCACCAGTTTGAGTTAATCCACTCGTGGCATGAATCATTTGCTATGACAATACAGTTATAACGATTTGAAAATGATCTTGTTTGGATTCGATCGTATCTCATGTTGATAAGACAGCATAACAATTGCCTACGATCTGTTTTGATTATATCAGTTTCAAATTGATATCAAACGATTTGACAACTGTTGATTATGATTCTGTTCGTTTGATTTTGTGGTAACAAAAGAAACAGAGTACGCGTATCTCTGTAGTCATTTGATTGATCTTGATCCTGTTTGATTTAGAATGGTATAAAAAATTCAAATTGAATGATTCATTTTCAAATAGCTATTGGATGTTAATTGAATTTAATTCTTTAAAAGATTTTCAATTGATTTTAATGTTGGTTCTGTGTCTTATTTAGACCAGCTACAGAATCGCAAGATTCTGTAGCTAGTCTATAGAATTAGATTTTTATCATTTTATTAATAAAGGATCCTTCTAACTTGTCCATTTTTTACCCTTTTCAGGTACATATGAATTGCATTGGACATAATGGACAGGCTAGGGGAATATTTGTGGGTTTTAGTTTTATTTTAGGTTCCTAGTTTAGTCAGACTTGGGATATCTTCCCAGATTTTCTGTAAACAGTTTGATAACTTCTACAGGGATGTTTTACCCTATAGAAGATCTTTAAATACTTATTATTTTTGTAATAAGGATCATCCTCATTTGTGGGAGAACCAGGCTATGGATTTCTAATACAAACTAAGACAGAAGTTGATGTTCTGCTACAGCTTTCGCTTTTCATAATATCAATCTTTTGTTTCGAGTTTATGCATGTCATCTGTAGTTGCTTATAGACTACTTTAGCTATCATAGTCTATTGCAGAATGATATGATTTAATTAATGTGTTATCCATGTCTAATTTCTTTCAATACTTAAAAATACAGCAATTACTTTGTTCAGTTAATGAATGACAGATTTCTCTTCTTCATCAATTGAATTATTTGTATAGATCTTTGCATACGGGTTTATCTAACTGTGAAGATTTATAAATTATACTATTTTTGTAAGTTTTATGTCTTGTTTGTCCTGTAATTATATTAAAGAGCACTGCAGCTATCGTTTATGAGAAGCTCCTGGACAATTCGGTGCAGGTTTCCTCCCTCCGATCAGCTAAGATAATCATCATACACAGAACAAATCTGGAGAGTTTCTCCAGGTCAATTTGTGATTTATTTTGTTTTTCGAATAGTTTAGTTAGATGTGTAGTCAGAATTAGTATATTAGTTGTTTAGTTTAGTTAGTTTTTGTTTTATTTCTGTTCATAAAATTATAAAATCAAAAAAAAGAAAAGAAAAATATCTTTCTCTGTCTTAGGGCAGAATGTAAATGAGTTTTTTTAGGTTTTATTCAAATCTGTAAATTGTAGATATTGTACATTTTGTGAATAAGTTATATTTCCGTTAGTAGTTAGATATTTAATTAGATAGAGTTAGTATAGTGTTAGTTAGTAGATTGTATATAGAATAGTTAGATTAGTTTAGTAGTTTGTTTTAATATTTAGTTTTAGTTAGATTAGTTAGTTTAGAGTTGTTTTTCTTTTTTTGTTTTCTTAGGACTTAGATCGGCTAACGGAGCCGCTAAACCCGTCAGGGTGGTTCATTCCAAATGGCTTGGGTTATTAGAAAACCCCGAACTAGTTCCACTCTCTCAGTTGACGGACGGTCAATTTCGCCTGTCAACAAATGGCGCTAGAATGAGGGCCTAAATTTAATTAATGGCACGAAGTGGTCGCAAGACTCCTCCACCACCTAATCGCTCACCTGTAGTGACTAGAAGTCGTTCAAACAATAATATTCCCCTTCAAATAGCAACCACATCAATCGAAGATCCATAGATCACAGTTGAGCCAGCAACCCCTAATCCTACAGGTGGTGACATACAAGAGATTGTTCGTCAATCTCTTATTAAAACACATAGTGCCTTAGCCCGTTTGAGGCAACCAAACCGTCCGTGGGGCCAAACTTTGGATTTATCTGATATTAGAGAACAATTAGGTGACACCAACCTCATTGTGAATCCTTCAGATCTGATTTCAAATCCTGCTGCAGGAGGATCTGGGATACCCCCTTCACCACCTCCATCATCTCCTTCCTCTTCTGGAGGAGACTCCTCTGACGAAGGAAATTCCCCTTCTCAACCTTCCACACCCACTACCCCAATGGAAAATCAGAACAACCCTGCTAGACCTTGGCTTGATCAGGATGTCGTAGTTATACGTGGAGCTCAGCACCCCTTGCCTAAACACCCAGAGAAATGGCTTCCCAAGTTTGATCCTGATTCAAACCAGATCACCAAAGATCACATCAAAAAGTTTATGTTATCCATAAGACTCCACAATGTTGAACATGAAGATGTTGTCTATAGGTTGTTCACGTATACTTTCAAGGGTAATGCATCCATATGGTACTTTTCCCAACAACCCCATACCATCGTGTCTTGGGAAAAGTTTGAGTCATGCTTTTTGGAAAAGTTCGGAGAGGGTAAGCCTCCGGAAGTCCTAGTCATGGATATTTCTAGCTTAAGAATTAACCCAAAAGAAAAATTTAAAGACTTTAATCAAAGATTTTTGACACTTAAAAAACGAATCCCTGCGGATTCTATGCCTGCCGAGAGTCTTATAATAGCATACTACACTAAATATTTACATCAAAGTATAGCTATTTGGGTTAAACGATCTAAGAAAGCCACATTGTTAGAGGCCTTCGAGGAGGCCAGCCAGATTGAAAAAAGACATACTTAGTCTTAAGGACTCTACTAGCAACCAAACTGAGACTAGTTCTTCTTCCAAAAAGAAGATTGAAATCCTTCCCAGACCTATTCAAAGTAAGACACAACCTGAAAGCTCTGATTTAGAAAACTTAACCAAGGTTGTTCAAAAACTGTCAAATCAAGTTATAGACTTGAAAAGGTCGACTGAAGAAGCTTCATCAAGCAAAGGGCCTTACAAATCCCCGTTCGGGAAGCCTTTTCCCAACAACCGACCTAACCCAACCACCGAAGGCCTAAATCTAGAAAGTTTGCAATGTGCCCTTCAAACAATTCTAGAAGCCCAAGATAACTTGATGCCTCTTGAGATCCCTGAGGAGGTCGTTGAACAAGAGACAGTTCAAGAAGAAGAGTCTTCTCCAAACATTTTTGGACACTTCTCGGATAGCATCTTTCAAGCCAACTTCGAGACAGTTCATCCTTATAATACCAGGAGTAAGACAGCAAACAAACCTTCTACCGAAAACACTACAACTTCGCCTCCAAAGCAATCTAAATCAACTGAGACTAAACAGAGTAATGTGAACCCCAACTTAGATTATGATGTAGTTGAAGATCTTAAAAAGTTAAGGTCTAACATTTCTATTTACGAGTTATTGAAGTTTCCATTTCTGCTACAAAAAATGTTACAGAATATCTCAGAGAATGGAAAAAATGGTAATTCTAATGTTAACAAGGTTGTGCAAAAAAAAGCTCCCCAGAAGACTTCCACTAAAAAAAAATCTCGATCCTCAAGATAAAGGAAGCCTTCATGCAAGTAATGTAAATAATGTAAATAATCTAGATAAAGTAGCCGTAGAAACTGCAAGTAAAAAGCCACAAGCTACTACTCTTAGTACTCGCAAAAATGTACCTCCATTCCTATTAATTTTCGAGATATTTAATAGAAACGTGCACAATTGTATGGTAGACTCAGGGGCGTCATCCAATGTGATGCCTTGGTCTGTTTGTCAGAAGATTAACGCGGAAGTTGAACCATCTACTTTAAAAATCATACAACTTGATCGGACAAATGTCAGAGTTATAGGCAAACTAAAGAATGTGCTTATTAGGTTATCGTCTAACCCCAAGGTTCATCAAGTTATTGATATAATTTTTGTGGATATTCCAGAAGTGTATGGTCTGTTTTTGAGCAGGGACTGGTCGGAGCAGCTACGTGGATATTTCGCGACAGATTGGTCTCATCTATGGCTTCCAGAAAACGGAAAGCCTAATAAAATCAAAGTAAATCGTGAGCGCTACCTTAAGTTCACGGTCACAGATTTGAACGATCCCAACGAACCGTATACACCTTCTACTGATTCACCTAAAGTACAAGGGATGGACACCTTCTTCGACAATTTCATGGTCGAGGCTTCACCTATCGCCAATCCAAAATAGCAGTCCGAGATTGTAGCATATACGCAGCCAGCAATTTCCACGCAACGATCCCATGTACCCGATGCAAATCAAATTTGGTCTCTGTATTTCGACGGGTCAAAATCCAAAGAAGGAGTTGGATCAGGCTGTGTCATTATCGATCCAGCAGGTAACAAAACATTGATGACATGTAGGTTGGAATTTGAATGTACTAATAATATTGCAGAATATGAGGCTTTACTGCAAGGTCTCAGAAAATATTTGGATATGAACATTCAAAATTTAACCGTCTTTGGCGACTCTGTAATAGTGCTTAGACAGGTAAGAGACTCTATCCACTGTCTATCTCCACATCTCAAAAGCTACCAGTCTGAGGTATGGAATTTAATGAATCAATTTTCTGCTTTCAATATAAATTCTATTCCTAGATTGAATAACTCTGAAGCAGATTTATTGGCTAATGTAGCTTCTAAACTTCTTCCTGCAGAAGGCTTGTCCCCAGATGCATTCTCCATTGAGATGCTATTTCGGCCATCCATCCCCGACAACATCACGAACTAGAGAGTATTTGATGACGATCAACAGATTATTAATTTCCTGCACATGGAAGAAACCTTTCAAGGCGCAGTGATAGACGAACACACACACGATGACAATTTGCGCGATTTCATGGTAATACCACATCCGAGAACAACTGAATATTCATCGGATATGGTAAAATCGATCCCTAAATTTGTAATTAGATTAGATAAGTTTTATGATTTTCAAGATAAATTTAAAAAGACGGTCAATTGTAAAACTAATAGTTCCTCGTTATCTTATGAAAAGGTAAACTTTGGAACTAATGAAAATCCTCAGTGCATTAATCTAGGGTTGGGATGTTCTCAACAAGAAAAAGTTGCATTCATTAAATTGTTCAAATAATTTAAAGATGTATTTGCATGGACGTATGATGACCTTAAAACTTTCGAACCTAACATCATACAGCATGTCATCCCGATGAAGCCCCAAACCTTACCCTTTTAACAAAAACTAAGGAAAATGCACCCCAAGCTCGAACTGACCGTTCAAAAAGAATTGAATAAGCTCCTAAATGCTAAGATAATTTTTCCTGTTAGACACACTCAGTGGGTTTCTAACCTTGTCCCAGTCTCAAAGAAAAGTGGGGAAATTCGACTCTGCGTCGATTTTCGGAACCTTAATAGAGCATCTGATAAAGACAACTATCCTGTCCCACCCATGGAACAGATCCTTCAACAAGTATTTGGTTCTGAGAGGTTATCCTTATTGGATGGTTTCTTGGGGTACAACCAAGTCCTGATGTCTCCGCCAGACCAACTTAAAACTACCTTATGTACCCCATGGGGCACTTATGCTTATCGTAAAATGCCCTTTGGATTGATTAATGTCGGTGCCACTTTTCAGAGAGCAATGGGCATTACTTTCCGAGGCTTAATCAATCATTCCATCGTAGTTTACTTAGATGATGTGAGTGTATTTTCTAAAAACAAAAACGATCATCTAGCTCACTTACGAGCCATCCTACTGCGATGTCGTAAATACTGCATCTCCTTAAATCCCAAAAAATCCATCTTTGCAGTAGAACAGGGTAAACTCTTAGGATTCATTGTGTCTAGTGAAGGGATAATTATTGACCCTGAAAGGACTCAAGTCATCGCAAAACTTCCCCCTCCTACCTCCAAAAAATCAATGCAGTCTTTCTTAGGCCAGATTAACTTCGTGAGAAGATTTGTCCCCAGTTTCTCCGAAATGGTCAGGCCTTTATAGAATCTGATTAAGAAAGACACCCAATATCACTGGGGACCCCTAGAAAATCAAGCTTTTAATGAAATAAAGAAGGCCATAATAGACGTTCTGTCTCTCATGATCCCAGATTTCTCTCAAGACTTTACACTCTACACTTTTGCTTCTGACCGTTCCTATGCCGTCGTCCTAACCCAAAAGACTGTCGAAAACAATGAATTACCCATTGCCTTTATGCGCTCGGCTTTCAAAGGTGCTGAACTTAATTACCCAGAAGTAGATCGGCAAGCCTACGCTGTTTTTAAAGAAGTTAAACACTTCTGGTCCTATCTTTTGAAGTCAAGGACGAAATTCATTGTCCCCTACCCAGCCGTGAGGAACCTGTTAGTGCAGAAGGAGCTAGGAGAAAAGAGAGCTAACTGGGTCACCTCCTTCCAGGACTATGACTTAGAAATCACCCCAGCTCAGATAGTGAGAGGCCAAGGGTTATGCAAGTTAGTTATTGATTCAGCGGCAGGACAGCAAGAAGAAAGCGATACGTCAAACCCAGGACAAAGCGATCAAAGTTTAATCTGTTGCACGCAAAACCCTGTTAGTCCTTGGTACGACGATATAAGATTCTATCTTGAACATGGGTCAGCTTCCTACCACCTCAAACCCGCCAAAAGAAGAGCGTTGAGATTAAAATCTACCTCCTTTCATCTGCTTAATGGTATTTTGTTCCGTCAAAGTTATGACGGCATACTGATGTGTTGTCTTGAAAAAGACGAAACAGAAAAAGTCTTGCTAGAGTTGCATGCAGGAGAAGATGGTGGCCATTTTGGTGGTGACACCACTGCCCATAAGGTTTTAAGAGCCGGTTATTACTGGCCTACACTTTTTATAGACACCCATGCCTTGTGTCGTAAATGTATCATCTGTCAGAAAGCATCAGGGCGGTTACAAAAACCAGCCTTTCCTTTGCAGCCTGTTTCAGTAGATTCCCCTTTTCAGCAGTGGGTCCTTGATATCATAGGTCCAATTAACTCTCCATCCTCGCAACAACACAAGTTTATTGTGACAGTCACAGATTACTTTACTCAATTGTCTGAAGCTGCTGCATTAAGAACTGTCAACACCAGTCGGGTAATTGCCTTTCTAAATTCGAATATTATCACTCATTTCGGTATCCCTGACTGTTTAGTTTTCGATAATGCTTCTTACTTTTCCTCTCTTGAGATGAGCGAGTTCGCTTTGGAAAAAGGAATTAAGCTGAAGTATTCCGCTATCTATTACCCCCATGGAAATGGATTGGTAGAATCAACAAACAAGAACTTGATCAAAATCATCAAGAGAATGGTGATTGAAAATCACAAAAATTGGCACAATGCGTTGCTAAACGTGTTGTGGGATGATAGGGTAACGCCAAAAGATGTTGTAGGTAACTCCCCCTTTTTTCTCGTTTATGGCAGAGAAGCAATTATGCCACCTCACATTCTTCTTCCTTCACTTCAGTTGTCACAAAAATTCCAAGAAGAAGATTGCCCCCTTTGGAAAATCGAATTAACGCTTTGATGAAGCTAGAAGAGGTAAGAGCCCAAGCTAAACGTAAGTTAGATCAACATCAACAATTGGTTAAAATCTTGTTCGATTCTAACTCTACTTCTGATAGGAATTTTGAAGTAGGTGATCTCGTCTTAAAATGGGACAAACCGCATGAGGGAAAGGGAGAGCACACGAAATTTCAAAACTTATGGCTTGGACCAT
>SNQJ01S0113396.1:0-28414 GCA_010110895.2 Picea sitchensis
TTCCTAATGATTGTAACCATTGGATTCCTAGTACAACATCTGCACCACCCATGGGTATAACAATCATTGGACTATTCATTACATATTCCCCCATAGTAATATTGATCTTATTGCATTTTCCTAAGCAATTGATAGTTCCTCCATCTACAATCATTACTTGAAACTCTGGCGTCAGATATACAAAGTAATTGAGATCTTTGGCTAATTTATAGTGAATGAAATTATGAGTACTTCCAGAATCAATTAGGACTATTACCTTTTTATTTTTGATGTATCCTTCGATCTTGAGGGTTTGAGTGGTGCTAATTCCAGCCAATGCATTACACGATATCGTGGGAGTCAAATCTTCAGAAGAAATTTCTTCTACGTTTTCATCTTGAGATGGTTCTTGTTCTTGTTTTTCTTCCTCTTCACAATCTATGTAGAATAATTTATTCTCACCACACTTATGTCCCTTACTGTACTTGTTGTCACAATTAAAACATAAACCTTTTGCTTTTCTTTCCTCCAATTGTTGATTAAAACATAACCCTTTGATTTTCTTCCTCCAATTGTGCTGGAGGTGTCAACTCAGTAGGTTGAGGTGTTTTGTGAGAAGGAGCATTGTTCTCTCTATAATGCTAGGATAGGTCCTTCAGTAGCCATAGCCATATTTTTACTTTCAACATTTCTCAGCACTCTTGTTTCATTCTCCAGTCGATTTGGGTTCCAAAGGCGAACCTCATGTTGAATGTTATCCTTTAAAAGTCCTATGAATACATCAATCATGTCTCATATGGAATATTGGTTACCAGAGTTCTATCTTTGGAAGTTCTCAATGCTCGGTAACTGAACCCTTTGCTTGAGATTTTATCAATTGGATAAACAAGGTATTGTCTGTATCTCATAGTGTGCTATCATTTCTTCCGTGAAAATTGGTCCAAGTGACAAGTGATTTGTGAGAACAAAAGCCATCGATACCAAACAAATGATTAGGTTCTAAATATAAAAGAAGCAATTCAAAATTTTGTGTATGTGTATGCATTATGAGATCAAAGAATAATGTGCCATCTGGAAGTATCCATGTGATTGGGTCTCGCTTAATTAAACTTCCTCACACACATAGGAACGTTTTTGGTCTTCAAACCAAAGTTGAGTTTCTCATTCTGATTCACCTTCCTTGTGTGTCCACATCATGAATTTCAGGGATGGTATTTTTCACTTTCAGGTGTCTTTCTCTCTGTTAAAATTTTTCAATACTTCCATGATCTCCTTAAAACCACATCTATCTTTAGTAGGTCCAACTTATTTCCATTGAATCCATCTTAGTATCCAACTTGGCTTCCTCATTGAACTGCATCTAGCTTGTAGTTCATTTATGTCCCTCACGTACTTTCCACCTTCATCAAGAGTCCAAGTAGGATTTCTGAAGGCTTATTTGTTGGTGTAGAAAGTTCCTTGGGGTGGCATGTTGGCCAAGCATCACTTTTTAACCTTGATTTTAAGGTGGTTCTATTAGACAATTATTTTCTCTGTTATCTCCCAATTTTGGCCTCTTCTGGGTATGAAAATTTCTCTATGTATTTCTCTGATATTTATTCTATTCAATGCCACAGGTCTGATCACTAAAATTGGATGTGCCAAGTGGAATTCACAGTAACTTCCCCACAACTTTTTTTTTTTTTTTTTTTTTTTTTTTTTTTTTTTTTTTTTTTTTTTTAAAATTATTGATATTAAATTCTGAAAATCACACCCAAAATACTACAAACTGTCCACAGATCCAATGCAACCAGTCCCACACACTTGGATACACTAGGAAGAATTTATGATTTTTACCCGGAACACCTTCGAGTAGCCACAGGGACGGGGTCAGGACACCCCATCTTGCTACAGGGTACCACAAATCTCTAAGATGAACCAGAAATTTTACCACTATTACATTACTAATTTCTGTAAATGGCCTCCTAGATTTCCAAGGTCTGGAAACATATAAGAAAATGTTTGAGGCGACAATTCCACAATGACTCATTTCATGATGATCCCAGAACCCTATCTTGTTCAAGCTATCTCAGAAACATAAGGCCTCATGAGCTGAATTTTAACCCAACGTACCTTGATCCGTCTTCTAAATATCCTCCAAGGCGTTCCTTCTGGAAACGCTGTAGAAAAACAAGTTATAGCTGAAACCTCCTTACCTGTCTCAGATGTAGTAAAGAAACCCCAAGACCTTGAGCTCTAATAACATATGTTAAGAACCAAACATCAATATAGCATAGAAAACCCCAGAAAAAGTACTCAAAGCCTTAAAATAGATACTTTCAGATAACAGCCTCTTCTGAAGCAACCTTTAACGTTCGGCCTCTTCGAGGGGGCAACCTCCTTTTACCCCACTTAAATGTTCAAGTACAAGATGATTCAAAATGAAAATGTCTCCTTGGTATATATAGGAGACTAGGAGGTATAATTACAACTAATGGCTTAAAGTCGACATAAATAAAATAAAATTACAAATCTAATATGCCCCAATTAAGGGGTAATAAATAACATTACTAATCTAATATGCCCCAATTAAGGGGCAATGAGCCAATATTAGGGCTTAACAATATGTTTGTTACTTGATGAGGCTTTGTTTACATATTGGCTTATATCATTTTGATCATTTAGAGATAGAATAAGGAGATAATAAAATTATAGGGAACAATATGCCTTTTGTAACTTTTTACTTTACAAAGTATTTTCCTAACATAATAATAGTTAGGGTCAAAGAAGAATACTTTGCAAAGTAAGAGTTTTGTTTCTTGTTGTTGTTCCCGAGATTAATCCTAAGGCTCAAAGAGTAATATCAGGCATCGAGAGTGTTTAAAGAAAATGTTTTAAATGAGTTCTTTTCCTACCTTTAGTTCTATGAGAAATGATCTTTAAATGAAATTAATAATATGACTGTACGGAGGTTGTATTTCGTTATCTAAGTCCCAATTATAATATCAGATGGTGTGGAAAAGAGTTACAAAATTGTTAAACAAAGCTAGGCATCAATTGCAAATGAGTCTCACCTTGTTTGCAGCAGAAGAAAAGTAGAGAATGCACCCTTGAACAGGATATGAAATGCAGTAATTCATGAATATCGTAGGTCTTCTTTTACTCACAGTAAATACAGAGGAAAAACTGCTTACCTAATGAATTGCTGGTATAATATGATCATAGTAGTTTTAATACTAAATTGCAATCAATCGCTTTGCAAGGAATTGCATAAAGAAGTTTGGGGAAATGGAAACACTGAGGAAACACATAACTCAAACTAAACGAAAATTAGAATATTTGTCTGCACTTGTATTAATACTCAAAAAGAGAGTTTCTCTATTACATCTGGAAAGAAGCAGCCATGAATAGATCTTAAATCTTAGTACTTATACAAAATCTGTCAGAACTAAAAAACCATTGGAATTCTTACCAGGGATGATTTTAAGGATGGAAATTTATTTTAAAATGTAGAAACCTTGGCGAATCTTACTAATCCTTCATATGCCAATTATAAATGATTGTCGATATTTTTGTAAAAATATTCAAATTTCTAAGGATTTTATATAGTTTTTATAAAATTTTGGCGACTTTTAAGGTAAAATAATTTTATCCTATAGAATTTGGGCGAATCATTTTTAAAATAGAGAATCTCGTTTTTGGAAAAACCATGGAAAATTAACCCATGAGCGAAATTTAGCCCCTAAAATCATCCCTGCTTCTTACAATGTTTAATTAAAAATAACATATATCTAAATAAAACAAAAACATTTAAATCTTGATGAGTTTCGCTGGCGTTCTCCTCTGTCTCTTCGTCTATTGGAAGAAACACTCATTTTCCTTAGTACTGTGGGCTGGATACACATGCCATTAAGGCCACCTTCATCATTCAGCATATTGTCTTGGTCGTTTTAATTTTGTTTCCATATGTCCCTCTAGATATGTTCAACAAGGCAATGAATCATAGTTGAGGTCATGGGGGAAGGATAATCAGACGAATAACATAGCATTGGCTCGTAAAGGAATGGATAATGGGCAGAGGGAAAAGTAACCATCTATGGAAAGAATGATGATGGAACAAGTGTATGATGATGAAGTGGGGATAAGTGGAGGTTAGAATGTGGGTGGACGAGATAAGTGACTGTTGGAAGGTGAAGGGTAGAGAGGGAGGAAGGAAAGGACAATGTGCACACTTTCTTACTTGCTTGCAACTATGCTTGATTTTCCATGTTCAATACATTGGGTGCATCTATCCAATAATGCCACCACGAACCTTGAGGGCTCAATCTTTTCATTTACCTCAAAAGCGAATAATTTCCTTTGTATTTGAGGCAATTTCTCTTGGATCTTGTTCACTTCTTGAACTATGGTCTGGAACTGTGAACTTGGATTAACTAGCCATCTATTGATTTTAAGAAGATCAATCTGGCTCATTTCTTGAATGGCTTGTAGAGTTTATTCTTTGCTCTTTCTGAAATTCTGTTGGTTCATTTCTATCTCAATCTGCCCGAGGGATTCTAAGATATTACTCCTGTCAAAATCAATCAGATTTTTGTTTAATGATGATAATGCTTCTAGACAAGCTTCTTTCACCTCCCTGGAAAACCTTGTTCTCTCTTCCAGATTTGTTTCCTAGACCTTTAGGGCCATCTCGCCTCTTAATTGTTCAGACTAAGAGATAAGAGGAAAATCAGGGACATTACCTTTCTGCATCAATATGAGAACTTCCTGAAACTTAGATCGGGATGAGTGGGCCTCTTTTTCCTTGACATAGATATCCTTGAGAGAAAGGTCTACTTCCTGATAGCATTTATGGATGGCATCTACCTTCAAATAAAGTTCTTGTTGGGAATCTTCCAACTTCTCATTGATTTCCAACGCTTAAGATTGGAAGGCCGAGATGTCTATCAAGGTACCTTTGGTTAGGTTCAATTTGGATTGTAGTTGTTCTATCAACTCGTCATGTTGAGTGACCAGACTTTGGCTAGTCTGCAAATTCTGGTGGAGCAGATTGAGGTCATCCTAAAGTTGTTTGATTTGTTGTTGATAACTAGCCCTGATTTGCTCGAAATCCTGGTTCATTTTGTTTCTGATAGTCTGCTCCATGGAATATATCTAATTTTGCAAGTGCTCTACCAATAGGCACTTATGTCGCAGTTGTTTGGTCAACTTGTCCACAAGCCACTGATTGGTAGTGGAAAAAGCACCTAACGAACCTACAACTTTGCTTGCAAATTCTGGATCATCTTGGTCATTCTCGTCATACACCATTATCTACCTTTTAATTATCACTCCATATTTTTGGTAAGATTCCCTTTTCACGATGGATTTCTATTTCTTACTAAAAAGGAAATCTGAAGGAGGCATCTCTTCGGGGAAGATGGGGCTAAGATCACCTACAAAAACAAGTTCAGAATTAGGATTTTCGAAGTTGGTTTGTAGAGGGGTTAGCGATGTAACGGGAGTAGAAATATCTGTGGACTATTGTTGCTCTGTTGTATTTTAGGTGATAGCAGGAGTCACTGGTGTCGAAGGAGGCACATCTTGTCCCTGCTTTAGGAAAGCTTCGAGTTGAGTTAGTGCTTGGGGCCTAACTGGCCTGACAATGATGCTTTTAATTCATGTGTTAACACCTCTGAGCTCTTTGGGGCTCCCTCAAATCTGTGCTTATCAGAGTGACTTGATTCAGAACTTGCAGGCATAGCTTCCTGTGAAGGGGGAGTGGCTATTGACTCTCCTTGTAGTACCTTTGGTAGACTATTTCACCTGTGTTTTTGAAATCTGAGAAAACCTGCTTGTTGATCCATGGGCGGGGTTTGGAATCTGTCTTGAACTTCCTCATAAGATCTAACTTCCCTGAATAGTTTTTCATATGGGGAGTTCTCATGCATATACTGCTTCATTTGGAACTAGGCTAGATGGTTTTCCATGATCTTATGAGGATCATGTTTCTTGAACTCGATGTCAACCAATTTGACATCCTCCAGGGTTGCGGCCTCAACTTTAGAGTGACCTAAATCCAATAATGTAAACATGCCAACTTGGATAGGGAAATGCGGCCAAACCTTTTTTTGAGATGCCTTCAGCTCCTTGTTGATACCTTTTGCCACTGTCTAGTACGCCACCTCTCTACACACCAGCCTCTCAGGTAAAAACTGTGGGAGAGCATGAGGAGAAACCGAGCGACCAAAAACTCTGAGGTAGGAGAAATTATCTTCAATGAACTAATATGCGAGCTTGCCTAGGTTTCCCATAATATTCTCTGAAATCCGAGGAGGTGGGTGTCATAAAGGGATATATGAACAAGCACTACAACATTGTGACATATTTCATAAAATAAATCCTTGGCTTTCTCTTCCCATAGCTTGGAATGATAAAAATGAATAGGTTCGGAACTGGTTGAAGTGCAATTCTAGTTCATCAAGGAAAAAGGTGTCATGAAACAGATGGTGTCCATGATATGAGTTGGCATTTAAATCGAGGCAGACGGTCCTTTTGATTTCATTGTTTTATAATCAACAGTTCCCTTGGCCAACTTATCTGACATCATTTTGGCCCAATTGAAAGTGTAACCCTCGGCTAAATCATTCATGATGGATACCCATTCCACCGAGAAATGCATAAGACTCTTCTTCCTGAAAAGAGGACAAATAATCATGGCTACATACACCATATGAGAGTCTAAAGACATTGTGGCATACATACTGTGAGCATTGGTTCTAAATTTTTCCGGATGTCCCCACCAGGTCCTGATTATATTGTGACCACTCATGGCGTATTAGACGCATTCCTTTTGCTCAAAATCTAGAATGAATGCGGTATTGTAAGTATATTTAGGATTAGGAGAGAGTTTATACATTACTTGTATATGTTCCAGCCGGAAAGAGCCGATGGAAACCTATTGATGGTTGACGATGCTCCTGGTCTGGACATCAACATGTTCCAAGGCCCAGGTTATCATATCATTGTAAGGCATGATTCTCAGCCATGCAACTATCTTGTGCAGCTCCGACTGCGTTATGTGTCTAAGAATAGCTACAAAAGAGTCATCTTCTTCTTTGGTGGAGTCCTCTGGACAATTGATGATTTCACGTTCCAGGATATCAAAAACACGTGTCCAAGTTTTAACAGTGTTTGTGGCTCGTGGAGTAGTGTCCAACAGAATGTCTGCATTCGGGTTTGAATCTTTGCCTGTTGCATCAGGATTTTTCACCATTTTCCTTGGTGCCATAATCTATAAAGAAATAGAGTTAGTTTACTTGTTACATAGAAATTCTGTGAGTTTTTCAATAGATAAAACTGCTAATTGTGAAAGGTGAAAACGATTTGGAAATTGAAGTGCTTTTATTCAAACAAAATTCATTGATCTTCGTATAACCTTAGTGACGAAGAATTTATTAACGTTAATGGAGATGTCTACATGGTGATCCACAATCCTCATTAGAATCATTATCCTTAATTAGTCATAAATGCCATCAATATTTCGACAGTTCACATTCGAGAGTTTTAGATGTGACAGAGTGGGAACCTACCGAATCCTGAATCCGCGGAAAGGTTAATCTCTGGATAATCGCTTTTAAAACCTTAAGTAATCGTCTTTAAAAATTTTCATTAACTTCAAGTGTTTCAGGAGCTCAAAATTTGGGGGTTTTTAATATATCATAAAAGAAACTTCCCGAAGCCCGAAACTGTGAAGTCATTAATTATCTTGTAGTTGATCTTAAGTCTTAATTAATTGAGATAACTTTAAGTATTTCAGAAGTTCGGACTTCAGAAATTTTAGAATATAATACAGGGGAAACGTCCTGAGATCCGAACTGCGAAGTCATTAATTACCTCTTGATCATGATTAACTTGGTTATTTAAACATTTAATTTACCTCCTTTTACTTTTTGAAATGTTCAATGTTTCGGCATTTTGATACTTCGGTGATTTGTGAATTCACTCTTTTTTAAATTCTCGAAGGGTCGTCTCCCGCAGTGATGTGGCATAGATGAAATCTTTCTGGATAGCGTGTCGAGAAAAGAGAGGTTCCACATGTTACTTAGAAACGTGTGAATCCTCTAGTGAAAATGTCAAAAATTGGTGCCACGTGTCAATTCAGGAAAGACTCAAAAGGTACACGTGTCCTACGACTTGTGTCTTTAAATGGTTTAGAAAAATTCATGAGTGGCTACCTTTGGGTTTCAGAGTTTTAGATTTTTTTTATTGTTTAGACTTATTGAAACATCTGAAGCGCGGAGCTCCGAAGCGACCGTTAGAGACTTACCTCTTTAAAACTCAGGTGGCTCCATAACTCTGGAGGTTATTAGGATCGTTCGATCAAAATGGGAAACTCATCAATGACGGATATCGTACGTACCTTATTATTAACTAACCAACAATGAATTTGACTTAAAATTGAAAGGCCATTTTCCAAGTTTCTGCTTTCTTTGGGTAAAATTTTATTTTCATGAGGTGAAAAATATAAAGCTCAAAAGTTCAGAATTGTGTGTGTTCCAACATAGGCTCCATCTAGGGATCGCGTCTCCCTGTGAGACGTGGAAGAAAAGTAGACCGAGTGCATTTATTGGATAAATGGAGTCATTATTGCATTTCTGGAAAACACTTTTAGGAGTTAATCATACACAGAAAAAATGAAGTTCAACCGAATCTTAGAAAACCTTCAAAACACACTTAATGATTGATCTCAAGTTAGGCTATTTAAAATTTCCCTTTCCTAAAAATGAGTTTGGATCTGTTTAAGATAATCAAAATAACTTTAACCAAAATATCAAATTTCGACCGACTTCTTTTCCATCAAGGTTAAGTAGATGTAAAAATTTATTTAGGGAATCCCTCGTTGGTTCAGAATGTAAATATTACTGGAAAGAGAACTAGATGTCAGAGTATTTTATGTAGATATGTATGACAACCATATAGAAATCATAGATATTGCTTCACTACCAACGAGCCTGTTCAGTACCTCGATGAATTTATCTACTTCTCCTATTGAATTTCTTTTCACCACTTTAATTAGCACTTTTTCATTTTGTTGAGATGAGGGAAATCATTACATGAATTTCCTTTCATAATCTCTTTGGAAAAGATGGGGGAAATCAAATTATGAATTTCCTTTCACCATCTGTCTTATATTTTAATATTTTGAAGTGGGGGAAATCAATCTGTATGTATCATACAAGGGATGATATCTGCTTGAAATTTAAAAAGAAGGTATGTCAACAATTTTTTAAGTATACTCTGAAACTAATTTTCTCCCAATCTTCAATACACCTTTGCCTATAGGGAAGATTTTATAGGGATTTTGATTTTTCAGGGATCAAACTTGAGTGAATTAGTCAGTTTAAAATCTGATAGAAGAGCTAAAGTTATTAGGATTATCCTAGACATAATTTCTTTTAGTTAAAATCAACGGAACATAAATGTTTTTGCCTAATCGCGTTTTGAAGATATGTTTTTAAGTTTTCAGAGTCAAAGTGAATTTCTTTCTTTCTATGAAGACTAAGGAAAGGTAGCGAAAATCAGAAGTGAATAAAAGATCAGGGATAGGAAAAATAACCAAAATGAGGACTCAGAGGGTTTGACACAAAAAAAAATCCCAATCCCACACAAGTTTGTGTACTGATTCCCAAACTTCCTTTCAAGTTTTTTTTTTTTTTTAAGAGGAGGCTTCATAATTTATCAGTATGAAAAAATTATCAGGTGACAAAATTATCATGAGTGAAACATCCTTTAAGTTTGAAAATATCTCCTTAAAATTTTAGTTGAACTAACAGGGTAGGAGCTCATGCCTCAAATTCCTTTTGTATTTTCAGCAAGGCAGATCATTATTTTATCACCTGTTTTTTGGAAAATTGTACGTCGAATATTCGTTCTGCCTTATCTCCTATTCAACAAGATATATTATGCAAGAGGATAAAATGCATGGTGTCAAAAAATCCCAAAGAATAGAGATGACATAAGTTTTTATTTTCCATTTTAGTGATATCAAGCAATCATAAATTTATTGAAAATATTTACAACCAACGATCAAATGAATCAGGTAATTTACAAAAGGGAAAATTTGAAAACTAGAATATTTAATTTCAATCTAATCCAATATATACAATGGACATCTAAAATATGACTACTTCATAAAATGTTTTAAGTAACGCCCGTTTATCGGAGTGTCAAGAATTTTTCCATCGAGGTTTTCCAATGAGAAGGAATTTTTCCCCTTAGCAACTACAATTCTGAATGGCCCAAACTAGAGATGATCGAACTTGCCATGTTTCCCATCTTCCTTTCTGGCTTCCCATCTTAAAAATAAATTGCTAGGAATAAATTCCTTGTCTTTAGCTTTTTTATCGAAAAGGGCCTTCATATTATCTTGGTACTTCTGAAGTTTGTCATCTACTTTGGCTCTATTTTGTTGAACTTCGATGATTTGATTCATCCTTCTTATAATGTCGTTTGGCTCTTCATTTTCATCCTGCCAGAGTTTCATCATAGGAAGAGAAAGATTGATAGGAATGACAACGTCAGTACCATAAAATAATTGAAAAGGGGACATACCTATTGATTTCTTGGTGCCGATTTGGTTCTCCCATAGGGCATATTTTAGGTGGATGTGCCAAGCGTTTTTATTTTGTGTCAACACTTTTTTTATTATAGTCATCAGGATCTTGTTAGACGATTCGGCCAACCCATTTCCCTGAGGATAATAGGTTGTAGAATGACCTAACATAATATTGTATTTCTAGAAGAAATTGACCATTTCCATAGACTGAAAAGCTTGAGCGTTGTCTGTAACTATTTTCCGAGGACAACCAAGTCTTGATAGGATGTTTTCTTCGAAGAATTTTATTACTACTGAATCTGTAGCATTCTGAGTTGGGATGGATTCTACCCATTTTGTGAAATAATCAGTAGCGGTTAGAATCCATCTATGTTGAGCACTTGATTGTGGATGGATTTCTCCAATGAAGTCTAGACCCCATTGTTGAAAAGGAGCCTCAAATGTTACTGGGATTAAAGGTATGGCAGGGAGCTTATGCTTTCTAGCGAACAGTTGGCATGCATTACAAGTTCTGACCCTCGCATTCACATCGGTAAATAACTTTGTCCAGTAATATCCAGCCCTTAAAATATTGTAGGTCGTTTCTCTCCACGCATGGTGTCCTCGACACACTCCTTCATGGAATTCATCGATGATGCCTTATGTTTCAGATTCTGTTAAACAATATAACAAGAAACCTAGAGGGTCTTTCCAGTACAGTCGACCATCGATAATACAATATTTAATTGCATGTAGCTTCAAAGTCCTTGCTTTAGATGGAATCATGTCATTCGTGCACTAAAGGGTAAGGAGGTATGTAATAATATCGTGATACCAGGTAGAGGCGGAAAACTTATCTTCAATTCGAATAGTAGGTGCCTGATCGTCAATTTCCTCTATATCCAGGAGAGATTCATGTGATTCGAGTTTATTTATCCTGAGCACCCTGAAATTTTATTCAGTTAACAGCTTCGCCAGGCCTTGACCTTTGACTAGCTTGGTCGGTTTCACTTCTAGAACAAACTATTGAATTTTAGCCAACCACCGACCTCTTCTTCCATCATTTTCTGGCTGAACCAAGATTTATTTGATAACATTATTTGGCACATAAGCGATTATTTTGGAATGCAAAAGATATGTTTTGAAGGCCTTGAGAGCCTTCACCATTGCGTACGCTCGCTTCTCAAGTATATTGTATCTTAATTTTGCATCCCTGAGGCTTTTACTGAAGAAGGATATTGGTTTCTCGAATCCTTCCTTGTCCTTTTGCAGGAGTACCACTGCAACAATATGTTCAGAAGAGAATGAGAAGATTAAGAACTCATTTGTATAGTCCAGACTTGCTAGCACTAGTTCTTCCCATATATCTTTCTTGATGTGCTCGAAAGATGCTTTAGCTTCTGCAGTCCATTTTAATTCGTTGTCCTTATTCAACATATCTGTAATCATTTTGATTATTTCAGCAAAGTTGGGAAAAAAGCTTCTCAAAAATTTGATCTTTCCTAAAAAATATTGAATTTATTTTATGTTCCTAGGTATATTAATCATGTCTATAGCCTCAACTCGCTTAGGGTCCACCTTGATTCCTTATTTTGACACTATATGGACCAATATATTACCTTCTTGCATCGCAAAATGTGATTTCTTGGGGTTAAGAGACAAACCGAACTTTCTGCATTTTTCGAAGGTATGTCTAAGGTGTAGCAAATGTTCTGCATTGGAGTTGGAAAAAACTGTCAAATCATCTAGATAAATAACAACAAATCTATCTCTCTCACCAACGAACACAATATCCATCGCTCTTTGGAGAGTATCTCTTTCATTCATCAAACCAAATGGCATTTTATCGTACATAAAGGTTCCCCACAGAGTGGTAAACACAGTCTTTTCTCTGTCGTCTTCATGGAAAACGATCTAATTATATCAGGAAAAACCATCAATCGTGGAAATTTCGTTAGCTCCAACTACTTTCTCTAAAACATGATCCATTTTCGAGAGAGAGAGTAGTTGTCTTTAAGGGACGACCGATTTAAGTTTTTGAAATCAACACAAAGCCTGATTTCACCATTTTGCCTTCTGATAGGGACCAAGTTCACTACCCATTTAGAGTACCTGAGTGGAATGATGATTTTTGCATCTAGAAGTTTCTTAACTTACCTTTCTATCACTGGGAAGAGAATAGGGTTTATATGTCTGAGTTTCTTCCTAAAAGGTTTAATACCATGTTTTAAAGGAATCTTATGTTCAATAACAGAGGTATCGTAATTTTTCAGATCATCATAAGATGAGGAAAAAACATCTTTATATTGCCTAAGAAACTCAGCATACTTACTCTTCATTTGGGCTAAAAGGTATTTTGATATCTTGACCATTTTGGGATCATCATTAGTTCCTACATTATAGTCTTCAACTTCTTCAGGTTGAGGTCATAAGGTAGACTTTAAAGGTATTTCATCCTGGTCAAACAAACTTTCTAAGGGGATTAGGCCTCTGGGAATCTATTTTTTCTTAAGAAAGAGCATGTGGTGGTTTGCAATCTCATCTTGGAATTTTTTTGGGTTCTCCCCTTCTTGCATAATCCAAGCATGATCATTCTGGTTTTCCTGATCTTTGTTAGTTTCATAAAACTAATCAATCATTTCCAGGAACTGTGTGATTTGTTCGGCATATTCAAACACTTTCCAGTGTTGAACATTGTTTGTAATCGAGGGTCTATGTCTCATATCGATGTGATATTTCAGTTTCAAGACAACAAGCGGAATGAAGCTTGCAACATCCTTGGCCAAGGAATCAACTTGTTAATTCTCCATCCTGGGAATAGAGTGAATATTAAAGGACGAGAATAAGTTCTCTATAAGATCCCAGGAAAATTTCCTATAGGATATTAACCTTGGATTCTTAGCCCGATACTGTTATTTTACTTGTTTTACAATAATTTTTGTGCCACCCTAAACTATTAAATGTTCGATTTTCAGTTTCCTTGCAGCTTCTAATATTAAAACCAAAGCTTCATATTCGCAGACATTATTCGTATAATCAACCTCCCATTGTAATCTATAAGAAAAGGGAATAACATACTTGTCACCTGGTGCCACGAATAAAACTCCAGCTCCTGCTCCTTCGCAGGATGAGGCACCATCGAAGAACATTTTCCACATTCCTTCTCTAACATTTACGTTTTTCTTTGTCATTTCTATTTTTTTTTTTTCTTCTTCTGTACATTCCTCAAAATCGTCATCTATAGATACTATATAATTTCCCACCAAAAATTGGGATTGTAGCGTAAGTCATGTCCAAATGAAATGATCCTCCTAATTTGGTGCCCCAAGACCAGGATAGAAGCATGTCGTACTTGGAAGGAACATCAGCAACAACCACTTCCATAAGGATAATTTTCATAGGGATCTAATCAAGATTTACTGCCAAATATTTAATCATGCCTATACACTTAACCTTTCTAGAATTAAACGAGTACAAGACTTCATAAGGTCTAGTAATTTCGAGGCCCAACTTTTCCATGATAATTTTAGGCATTAAATTATGAGAGGCCCCAAAATCTAACATACAATGTGGAGTAAATGGTCGTGCACAGTTAGTGTAATATAGAATGGAGCAATAAAATCCTTATTGTTTTCAATTTGTGGACCAGACATGATCGTAGGTATTTCATCCTACAGATTAATAATGTTTTCTTGACATTCAACATCATAAAAATTTAGCGATTTGCTTTTTATAAATCGGGTTTTTTGCAAGTTCAACCAAAGGCATTGGGATTTTTACTTTATTAAGTTCATTTTCTAAATTGAAACCCCCAATTGTCTTCTCAGTGTCCCTGGTTTGAAATTCTGCTTCTGTATTTTCCGGCTTCTTAGTTTCCACTGTTTTTGTTTCAACTTGCTTTGTTCGGGAAGCTTGCGTTTCAGTTGGTGGTTTGGAAATTGTTGCCTCATTCGCTTTACTTCGTGATAAAATATTTTTTGGTGGGACATTTGTACAATTTTTCTCTCTGGGCCTTAAATCATACTTATGTTGGAGTTCGGCCATTATTGAGTCAGTGAGGCCTTGATACGTAGAATCTCCCAGACTGTTGATGGTTTCCTCATTATTAAACATGGACTCCAGGTCTAAAGATTTCTCATAATCCTTCCTAGTTAAGTGTGGCTCAAGATCATCATCATTAAGGTTGTTTAGATCTTCTTCTAACTCCTCATAATCTTGCATTTCATCCCTCTACATAAAATTTTCAGTTTTAAACAAAGGTTGGATCTTTTTATCTTCATTTTTTTACTTGTATTTGTTGTATCTGAGGGTTAGGGTTTCTCCTGAACTGATTCCTAACGTATGGATTAGGTTTGGCTTTCTCTAATTCCATCCTGGAAATTTTGTTTGATAAATATTTAATAATCTTGGCCATCTCATCCATTGTTTCTTCTGCGGACTTCCCAGATCTAGAGGGTCCTTCCTGTTCTTTGAAGTGCCTAGGTTCTCTATTTCCCATCTCAACCTTAGTTTTTAATTTCATGGATTCCATCATATTGGATTCAATTTCTATAGCATCGTCTTGAATTCCTGCTAAAGTGGTAGATCTCCTTTCTCTTATAAGTAGAGCGAAGTAGGAATCAAAAGCCCCTGCAAAAGTTACTTTTGCAGTTGGTTGAGAAGGTTTGACTTTGGCTGGGATTTTGTGATACAGTTTATTGAACGTCTAGATAAATTCAAGGACTGATTCAAAAGTCTTCTTTCTCAAAGCCCCAAATTCGGTTAAATAATAAAGACGGCCCTTTTTCTCGCCCCACTGACTGAGGAAGGCATTTTCTAGATCATCATATGATCGCATGGAACCTACTGTGAGTCCTATGAACCAGGTCCTCACTTTTCCTTCAAAGGTTTGCACTAACAGCCTTGAGTAAATTTCCTCATGTTCAATGCCAAGGATATCAACAAACTAATCGAAAAAGGCTATGTGTTATTTTGCGGTTAGATCTCCTTCTCCCATGAATTTGGGGAGGTTCTTCATGTAATTTTCAGGCAAATCATGCAGGACAACAAGGAGGACCAAGGGAGCATATCTAGAAGCTACCTTGGAAAAGATTCTAGGGGGTTGACCTTTTCCACCAACTCCTGCACCTTTGACACCACCAGCACCAAAACCTCCAGCACCGTCCACTGAAAGCCTAGGAGACGGACTTCGAGGGCTAAAAAGGAGATTTTCAAAAACTTTGAAAGACTATGCTTTTGAACTTTCGACTAATTTGGGGGATTGTGAATGAATTTCAGGAAAACGATTGTGAGTAGATGGAATATCTAGATGAGGAGGAAAATGGAAACTTGAGTTGGGATCCTCAGATTTACTGGATGTATATATAGGAGAGGCGATAGGGGATGAGTCTGGGTATAAAAAGTACTCTTCAGGGTTTCAGTAAACAAAAAACTTCACTTTGAGAAAGGAGAGAACCGACATAGTGTCAATGAAAGAGGGGATCGAAAGGAACCGTTCATTCTCACTGGTAAAAGTATCTGTCAGGTCAACCTCAACTTTTATCTGAGGAATGACTACCTCTGAGGTTTCGATTTTAACCTCAGGTTTACTAGTTGATGCCTCTACAGAATGAATTTGTTCAAAAAAATATTTAGGGGTTATTTCTTCAATGGGAACCTTAACATTATCTTGTGTAACTCTGGGTTGATAGACCTTACCTACTGATGCAGTATTCTATTTGAGATATCCCTTTGGTTTCAACAATTTTTCAGGATTTGACACTGGTGTAGTTTGATTTTCATCTGCGTTTTTCCTGGTATTCCTTTGACCAAATGCCAGTTTTTTCTACGGTGGAGTCTCCAGGTGAAAAAATAAATTAAGCCTTACTTATGTATTCACTCTTTGTTCACCATCAAAGACCAAAATTTACCTTGTCGTTTTCCCAGGGAAAATGATTTTTTTTCATCATCCCTGACCAAAGCGCCAAAAATATGTTGTTCCTGAGATTAATCCTAAGCCTAGAAGAGTAATCTCAGGCATCAGGAGTGTTTAAATATATTTTTTTTAATGAGTGCTTTTCCTACCTTTAGTTCTATGAGAAATGATCTTTAAATGAAATTAATAATAGGACAGCACAGAGGTTGTATTTCATTATCTAAGTTGCAATTATAATATCAAATGGTGTGGAAAAGAGTTACAAAACTATTAAACAAAGCTATGAATCAATTACAAATGAGTCTCACCTTGTTTGCAGTGGAAGAAAAGTAGAGAACGCACCCTTGAACAGGGTATGAAATACAGTAATTCACGAAGATCACAGGTCTTGGTTTACTCACAGTTAATAGAGAGGAAAAATTGCTTACCTAATGAATTGTTGGTATAATATGATCACAGTAGTTGTAATACTAAATTGCAATCAATCTCTTTTTAAGGAATTACATAAAGAAATTCGAGGAAATGGAAACACAGAGGAAACACATAACTCAAATTGAACGAATATTAGAATCTTTGTTTGCACTTATATTAATACTCAAAAAGAGAGTTTATCTATTAAATCCAATAAGAAGTAGCCATGAATAGATCTTAAATCTATGTACTTATACAAAATCTGTCACAACTCAAAAACTATTGGACTTCTTACAATATTTAATTAAAAATAACATATATCTGAATAAAAAAACAACATGTAAATCTTTATGAGTTTCGTTTGCATTCTCCTCTGTCTCTTTGTCTTCTGACCAAAGCGCTCCTTTTCTTTAGTCCTTTGGGCCGGATACACATGTCATTAAGGCCACATTCTTAATTCAACATATTTTCTTGGTCGTTTTAATTTCATTGCCATCTGTCCCTCCATATATGTTCAGCAAGGAAATGAATCACAGTTGAGGTCATGGGGGAAGGATAATCGGATTAATAGCACATCATTGGCTCGTCAAGGAATGGATAACGGGCACAGGGAAAAGTAACCATCTATGGAAAGAATGATGATGGAACAAGTGTATGATGATGAAGTGGGGATACGTGGAGGTTAGAATGTGGGTGGACAAGATAAGTGATTGTTGGAAGGTGAAGGGTAGAGAGGACGGAAGGAAAGGATATTGTGCACATTTTCTTACTTGCTCCCAGCTATGATTTATTTTCCATGTTCAATACATTGGGTGCATCTATCCAATAATGCCACCACGAACCTTGAGGGCTCAATATTTCATTTACCTCAAAAGAGAATAATTTCCTTTGTATTTGAGGTAGCTTCTATTGGATCTTGTTCACTTCTTGAACTATGGCCTGGAACTATGAACTTGGATTAACTAGCCATCTATTGATTTTAAGAAGATCAATCTGGCTCATTTCTTGAATGGCTGCCAGAGTTTCTTCTTTTCTCTTTCTGGAATTCTCTTGGTTCATTTGTATCTCAATCTTCCCCAGGGATTATAATATATTACTCCCCTCAAAGTCAACCATCTTTTTGTTTAATGATGATAACGCTTCTAGACAAGCTTCTTTCACCTCCCTGGAAAATATTTTCCTCTCTTCCATATTTGTTTCCTAGACCTTTAGGGCCATCTCGCCTCTTAATTGTTCATAATAAGAGAGAAGAGGAAAATCAGGGACATTACCTTTCTGCATCAAAATGAGAACTTCCTGAAACCTAGATCGGGACAAGCGGGCCTCTTTTTCCTTGACATATATATCCTTGATAGAAAGGCCTACTTCCTAATAGCATTTCTGGATGGCATCTACCTTCAGATAAAGTTCTTGTTGGGAAACTTCCAACTTCTCATTTATTTCCAATGCTTGAGCTTGGAAGGTTGAGATGTCTATCGATGTACCTTCAGTTAGGTTCAATCTATCTTACAGTTGTTCTATCAACTCATCACACTGAGTGACCATAATTTGGCTAGTCTGCATTCTGGTGGAGCATATTGAGGTTATCCTGAAGCTGTTTGATTTGTTGTTGATAAGTAGCCCTGATTTCCTCGAAATCCTGGTTCATTTTGTTTCTGATAGTCTGCTTCGTGGCATATATATGATTTTTCAAGTGCTCTACCAATAGGAACTTTCGTCACAGTTGTTCAGTCAAATTGTCCACAGACCACTAATTGGCAGTGGCAAATGTACCTAACGAACCTACAACTTCCCTTGCAAATTCTGGATCATCTTGGTCATTCCCTTCACACACCATTCTCTGCCTTTTAATTATCACTCCATTTTTCTGGTGAGATTCCATTTTCATGATGGCTTTATTTTTCTTACTAAGAATGAAATCTGAAGGAGGCATATCTTCGGGCAAGATGGGGATAAGATCACCTACCAAAACAAGTTCGGAATCAGGATTTACGAAATTGGTTTGTAGAGGGGTTAGCGATGTAATGGGAGTAGCAATCTCTGTGGAATATTGTTGCTCTATTGTATTTGAGGTGACATCAGGAGTAGTTAATGTCGAAGAAGGCACATCTTTTCCCTACTTTAGGAAAGCTTCGAGTTGAGCTAATGAGGGGCTTAGATGGCCTGACAATGACGCTTTTAATTCCTGTGTTAACACCTCCGAGCTCTTTGGCATTCCCTCAATTCTGTGCTTATCAGAGTGACTTGATTCAAAACCCACAGGCATAACTTCCTATGAAGTGGGAGTGGCTATTGAATCTCCTTGTAGTACCTTTGGTAGACTGTTCCGCCTGTGTTTTTGAAAGCCGAGAAAACCATCTTTTTGATCTAGGGGCAGGGTTTGGAATCTCTCTTGAAATTCCTCATAAGATCTAACTCCCCTGAATATTTCATCATACGGGGAGTTCTTATGCATATACCGCTTCATGTTGAACTGGGCTAGATGGTTTTCCATGATCTTATGAGGATCATGTTTCTTGAACTCGATGTCAACCAACTTGACATCCTCCAGGGCTACGGCCTCAACTTTAGAGTGACCGAAATCCAATAATGTAAACATTCCAAGTTGGATACGGAAATTCGGCCAAACCTTTTTCCAAGCTGCCTTCAACTCCTTGCTAATACCTCCAACCACTATCTGGTATGCCACTTCTCTTCACACCAACATGTCGGGTAAAAATTGTGGGAGAGCATAAGGAGGAACCGAGCAACCAAAAACTCTGAGGTAGGAGAATTTCTCCTCAATGAACCAATATATGAGCTTGCCTAGGTTTCCCATAATATTCTCTAAAATCCGGGGAGGTGGGTGACCATAAAGGGCTATATGAATAGGCACTACAACATTGTGATAGATTTCATAAAACAAATCCTTGGCTTTCTCTTCCCATAGGTTGGAATGATAAAAATGAATAGGTTCAGAACTGGCTAGATTCCAATTCCAGTTCATCAAAGGGAAATGTGTCATGAAACAGATAGCATCCATGATATACGCCGACATGTAAAAGGGGGTAGGCTATGCTTTTTATTTCACTATTTTATAATCAATAATTCCCTTGGCCAAATTATCCGTCAACATTTTGGCCCAATTGAAAGTGTAACCCTCGGCTACCTCGTTCATGATGGATAACCATTCCACCGAAAAATGAGTAGGACTCTTCTTCCCGAACAGACGACAGAGCATCATGGATACATACACCATATGAGTGTCTAAAGATGTTGTGGCATACATACCGTGAGTGTCGGTTCTAAATTTTTTCGGATGTCCCCACCAAGTCCTGATTATATCGTGACCACTTATGGCATATTGGACGCATTCCTTTTGCTCGAACTCTAGAATGAATGCGGCATTGCAAGTATATTTAGGATTAGGAGATATTTTATACATTATGTGCAGATGTTCCGACTGGAAAGAGCCGATGGCAACCTATTGATGGTTGATGATGCTCCTGGTCTCAACATCAACATGTTCCAAGGCCCAACTTATCATATCATTGTAAGGCATGATTCTCGGTCGTTCAACTATCTTGTCCAACTCCAATTGCACTATGTGTATAAGCTTAGATGCAAAAGATTCATTTTATTCTTCGGTAGAGTCCTATGGAGATTTAATGATTTCACATTCCAGGATCTCAAAAACCCGTGTCCAAGTTTTAATAGTGTCTGTGGCTCGCAGAGTAGTGCCCGACAGAGTGTCTGCATTCGGGTTTGAATCTTCGTATGTTGCATTAGGAATTTTTTCCATTTTTTGTGTTGCCATAATATCTAAATAAACAGAGTGAGATTACATGTTATAGAGAAAGTCCGTGATTTTTCCAATAGATAAAACTGCTAATTGCGAAAGGTGAAAACGATTTCGAAATTGAAGTGATTTTATTCAAACAAAATTCATTGATTATCGTATAACCTTACCAATGAAGAATTTATTAAAGTTAATGGAGATATCTACCTGGTGATCCGCAATCCTGGGTTGAATCATTATCCTTAATTATTCATAAATGCCATCAATATTTCAACGGTTCACATTTGGGAGTTTTAGATGTGACAGAGTGGGAACCTCCCGAATCCTGAATCTGCGGAAAGGTTAATCTTTGGATAATCGCTTTTAAAACCTTAATTAATCATGTTTAAAACTTTGTGTTAACTTCAAGTCTTTCGGGAGCTCAAACTTCGAGGGTTTTTAATATATCATAAAAGAAACTTCTCAAAGCCCGAAACTACAAAGTCATTAATTATCTTGAAGTTGATCTTTAGTCTTAATTAATTGCGTTAACTTTAAGTATTTCAGAAGTTCAGACTTCAGAAAATTTAGAATATAATACAGGGGAAACGTCTCGAGATCCTAACTGCGAAGTCATTAATTACCTCTTAATCACGATTAACTTATTTATTTAAACTTTTAATTTACCTCCTTTTACTTTTTGAAATGTTCAATGTTTCGACATTTTGATACTTCGGTGATTCGTGAATTCACTCTTTGTTAAATTATCGAAGGGTCATCTCCCGCAATGATGTGGCATAGATGACGTATTTCTAGATGACGTGTCGAGAAAAGAGAGGTGCCACGTGTTACTTAGAAATGTGTGAATCCTTCAGTGGAAATGTCAAAAATGGGTGCCACATGTCAACTCAGGAAATACTCAAAAGGTACATGTGTCCTACGACTTTTGTCTTTAAATGGTTTAGTAAAATTCGTGAGTGGCTACCTTCGGGTTTCAAAATTTCAATTTTTTTTTATTGTTTATACTTATTGAAACATCCGAAGCACGGAGCTCCGAAGCGACCGTTAGAGACTTACCTCTTTAAAACTCAGGAGGCTCCAGAACTCTGAAGGTTATTAGGATCGTTTGATCAAAAGGGGAAACTTATCAACGACGAATATTGTATGTGCCTTATTATTAACTAACCAACAATGAATTTGACTTAAAATTAAAAGGCCATTTTCCAAGTTTCTTCTTTCTTTGGGTAAAAAATTATTTTCATGAGGTGAAAAATATAAAGCTCAAAAGTTTAGTATTGTGTGTGTTCCAACACTTGTAATGCCTTCGATGGTTAGTCAACAAACTGAGAAACCATCAAGACTAAATCATAGAAGGAAACACACACATTTATTTTTTCATATATATATTAGAGAAAAACACTAATAACTTTATTCTAGTTGAAGGTTAAAAGTTACAACTGTTAGTAATCTTAGAGGGTTGTCTTCATTACATTATAACCTGGAATGAGAGATGTCTATGTGTGCATTAAGGGCACAATTTGAAATATCCAAAATATAGGGTGGCATTCCTACCTCTACCTCAAAGCTAGGTCCTATTACATATATAGTTTTCATTCTTGAATTTGTTGACCATATGCATCAAGAGGATTTTATGAATTCATGACATGTTGTCTTACAAAAATAAAAATAATGGGTGATTACATATTATTGATCTCCCTCCTTGAGTTGTTACCTAAGTTGTTCGCGAGGGATCATAGGATCCTATTACATTCTTGTAGGGTCACATGTAATTTCCTTGGCTAGTCAATCTATTGTTGCATTGTGCTCTCTGAACATTTGCCTAAAGTGGATGTTGGTGAAGTGTGACAACACTACCTTTTTCTTATCTACTATTGGGAAATGCTAGGTGAGTGCATCATGCCATGTTGTTCATCTAGTCCACACTAATAATTGAGTCTTAAAAAACCAACAAGGTGAGTGTTGGAGTACTTTAGACACACCTAGGATTTATTTTTCCTAAGGTTTTTACTTGTTTATTAGTCATTATTCAGTCTCCTATATTTTAGGAAGAATATTCCTCTAGGGAGAATATTCTCTTCAATTTTCAATTTAGTTTGATTAGTTGAGTGGAGTCTAGATGATACATCAGGATTATCACCATGCATCATTGAGATCATCACCAGCTAATGCGCATTGTCCTTGGGATCATCACTGGACTAGCACATTACTCTATTTCATTCAGTTAACTGAAGACTGATAGACTAGTTAACCCAGACTAGGTGGAAGTTCACTCCCATAACTGCCTGAGAGACTAGACTAGGTGGAAGTTTACTCCCGTAACTATTGGTGTGTGTCCATATTAGTCTAGACCACCACTATGGTGCATTAGTTACTCATGTATCCTATATCTATTGTAAATTATTCACTCTTTGAGTGTGGAATACGGTTAATGACAATTCTTCCATTCTTTCTCTCTTGCTTCTTCTTTCTCAATTTCTCTCTGCAAATGTGTGTGGTATTTTCTAGCTAGATCTATTATGTGCAGGTTCAACACATTTACATGGTATCAGAGCCGACGGACTGCTAAGAAAAATCTACACTAAATTATTTTTTGCAGGTACTAAATATTGAAGAACGCAAAAAAGATGGATTATTCGCCGACAATACTTATCACACCTCATAACTATTTGGAGTGGAAGCCAAAAATTCTTCTTCTTCTCAGATGCAGAGGCTTGTACCAAATAACTATGGAAATGGAAGTAGAGAATGATTCCACCGATGAGAAAAATGACTTTCTTAATAGACAAGATATGGCCATAGGATGTATCCTCTATTTTATTTCTCCTGAAATTCTCCATCAAGTATATGATAACTCACAAGAATAAACTCAAAATGAATTATGGACCATATTGGAGGTTCTATTCAGGAATAAAGAAGATTGTGAATATTTCATGCAGGAGGTTGAATAGATAGAACCAGAAGAGAAGCCATCAGAAGATCAAACATTTTATTCTGGAGAGTCTTCTACACAAGTATTTGCACAAATTTGTATTCCATTAATTGAAGATGATTTCTACTCCATTTCATATTTGTTTTCTGAATTTCATGTGGAAGATATATGTAATGCATCTCAGGGGTCACATGCAGACACTTTTCCATGCGCAATGCATGCATCTCAGGAGACAAAAAGAGAGTCGCGCACATCAAACTCAATTCTGATATTTCTTGAGAAAACTTTGCATAAACAAATTGGATATTTGAATTCCTCTTGGGAAAATATCCAATTTAAAAAAAAATCATCTGAAACGGAGTCTGGGAAGTGAAGTTATGATCATTTTAAAATAAACAAAATTTCATCTTTTTTCCGGAAGCGAACACATGGTTTTCAAAGTTTCATCCAAACTTTATTTGGATATTCTTCATTACAAGAAGAAAAAGTGGATATGTGTGGTCATCACAATGGTGCATCTGCTTCATCAAATCTATGCAGACATCTACATATTCAACAAAATATTCAACGAGAACAAACTTGCACATTTGCGAGGTCTTCTTGGAGTGAAGGACAAGATTGTTTAACAACATCTTTTTGTTCCTTCTCATTTTTTGTTCATGCATTGTAATTTGAGGGGGGGGGGTTCCCATGAGGTTTTCCCTATTTCTTCGTTTATTTCAGTTTATCTTTTGTATTTGTGTAACACCCTGTTTCCCCCAGTATGTAAAAATAACTATACTGGCCAAGAACTCTGGCAAACTCAAAAATGTGAATGGACCTTGTGGAAAAGGTCGATGAATGTAAATAATAATATAAATATATATATGTATTGCAGGACTGCTGAGAGGGGAAGGTGATGAAAAAGAGACCACGATGGCTGAAGAAAGGTGGTGGAAGGCACCTGGAAAGGTGGGATTAACTTCCGCCGAAAATCAATACCGTATTTGGACTTCATTGGCCTAGAGAACCAAGAGCGGCTCGCTAGCCCTGAATTAAATGACTCGCCAGGTTGGTAGGTAAAGGGCTCCTCATGAGTAATGAGGGATGGGGGTGAACCACCCATATGTAGAGTCCTCAGACCTGACCACCACGAGGAATATCGTGCCACACACAACCTCGCCGAAAGGAGAAAAGGCAGGAAGAGTGTGGGATGAGGGGGCAAACACGAGGGAAGGAAGAAAGAGAACTCTAGAAAAACACAGAGTGAGTGAGAGTGGAGAAGAAGGAGAGTAACCTTCATTCTCGGTCACTGACAAATAGAGACGCAGTCTCGTAGCATCATGGTCTCAGCTCGGGGGTGGCTAGTGGTAAATCTATTGGGAGTTGCTGAGCCTACGGTTGGGTGGAAACGAGCACCCCTCTTAGCAGTTGCAATCACACCTGGTGTTATTTCTGATAAGTGTTTTATATCCTATATCTTGAAGTTTATATGCTAATATATATGTTCATAGTCTGTGAAATTTATGAATGGTTTGAGCATAAGACTGTTTGTGTGGTGTTTTGACCAGAAATGGTGGTTGCATGCTTATAATGGAAAGACCACGTATGGCTTATGTTTTACGAATTGCTATTTATATACTTACCGATCTAATTCAGACTTCATGTCTTCTCTCAGGAGATTATTCCTGTGTTTTTCCTACCAGATGCCTTGGATAGACTTCCTCCCCAAGGCATCCTTTTGAGACCACTCCCTTACCTTAGAGAAGACCTTCTAGTCTGGTCTTCAAAACCTGGTGTAAATTACCTGGGAACCTGAAGAAGGATGTTAGAGGTAAAGTCTCAAAACCTTGTACAAGGGAGAACGGTCCTTGTAGACCTCAACATTTCGGTGTTTTGGCACCCAGAGTATCTAGGTGCGAGTTTTCTTGCACTCGCGAGTCTCGAAACCCCGACCCGAGAAATCCTGAAACGGGAGTGTGTGGATAAGAATCGATTGACGGATGAGATCCCATCGGAAGATCTGCGGTCATTCACAACAGTTAGATTGGAGGAATAAACGAGGGCGTTAAATGCCTTAACCCTTTTTTTTTCCTTTGTCTTCACGAGTAGCGAAGAAATCGGGACCGTAGATCCCCAAGGTCCGTGGGAGTATCCAGACCGTTGATTTTTCCACGTTCAGGGAGCGGCGGGAGAGTGCATAGCGCGGGACAGATCTGAGCCGTCAGACCTTAGTCCGAACACCCGTCAGCCATTAGATCTGACATGAGATGCACGGGGGTTAAACCTTTGTGAGCAACGGAAGCGAAAAGTCCTAAAGGAGTTGGTATCGGGATCTCGGCATTCAGGAGTTCGAGGGTCCTGAGGACGAAGGTCTGGACACTCGACATCAGAAATTCCGAATTTGTGAAAGGATCGGAGCCGATCATCTGCGGAAGGACGCATGTCGCGAGATAATCCACTTCGGAGACTTGGATATTGGGACTCACAGAGGTGAGCATCTAGACTTTGCGAGTGGCGAAGTCGGGGAAGAATATGAGTCGTTCATTGGAAGGAGGACGCGTGTCGCGAGATCCTCTCTATCGAGGATTCAGATATCGGTAGTCAGAGGAGGAAATATCTTGACTTCACGAGAGGCGAAGTCGCAAGAAGATCAGAACCGTCCATCTACAGAGGACAGGTGGCAGAGATCGAGGAATCTCGCGAACTCGAAGGTTCTCAAGGTGAGAGCCCAGGAGTTGGGTGCTCCAAGTCACAAGTGTCGAAATCACGAGGAGCAAGGATCATCGTCAGATCCAGGTCATGGGAGGACCATTGGATTAGAGCCTCATCGCACGTATCGTGGATTCGAAGGTTCGGAGGTTGAGAGGACCTCTTCTCGACATCAGAAGTCGCGAATTCCCTATCACCGAAACCTCGAAATGGCATGAGTTGTGAATGAGGTTAAGGAAAGTCGGGATTTGATCATGACCGTTGATCATCCCAAAAAGATCAAGACCGTTGATCTTGGCTTAAGGTTGTTGTCGTCCATCAGAGGGACACATGGCTGCTGGTCAATGTTTCGGTATCCGGGAAACCTGAGGGCCAGAAAAACTTGCCCACGCAAATCGCAAAATCCTGATACGCACTGTAGTGGAGAGGAGAAGTCCCAAAAGAATCTAGACGGTCCATCAGAGGAGATGCGTGGTGAGCTGTCAGAGTTTCGGGAAAAGTCCTGAAATCTCGTGGACCATTGGATTCACCCTCTTAAGAGCCATCGATATCTTACACGAAATTTCCATAACAGTATTCAGAGATTTGAATGACAAGGAGTCTTGGAGTCATTGCATTTCGAACTCCCGAGTACCAAGACCCCGAAAGGATCCATACCGTTGGATCAGGGGAGGCTTACAGCTGTCGATCTCCCTTTGGAGGGAAACTTTGGAGAGCTCGAAACTTTCGGGGATTTGAATGGGGAAAGGTAGAAGTCAGGCATCGCAATTCCCTGAACCGTGAAAAGATGATAATCACTTGGCTGGCTTAAGCGCGTGGACACAGAGTAGGGTCACGTGGACAAGACCCCAAGCGACAAACTTGCCACTCGCTAGCCCTGTCGGGGTTTGGCGTTTCACTGTTTCAAGCTTCGGGGTTTGCAGAGTTGAAAGACTCGACGTTCTGGTAGCACTGAGTCGCGAAGTGCAAAAAGACACCGTACTAGTTCGGCTCGTAGTCGTGACCCACGATCACATGTAGGTGGACATATGAGGAACTAGCTGACGCTAGGCCCCCATAAGTATCTCGAGGATTCTGATCCTTGAGTAATCGACGAAACATTTACTATGCCAGAGTGGGTATGTGACAAATTGGTATCAGAGCATGGTTACAACACTCGGCCTGCTTGGGCTCATGAATGAGTTGCGCAGAAGCTCCGTTCGGAACACTCTTAAAAAAAAAAAGAGTAACCCCCTATCTTAACCTCCCTAATTAAAAGGCGAAGTTGAGAATGAAAAATATCTATTGTGTGTGTGTACATGTGAAAATATGAATTATGTACTGGTTATAAATAAATATAAATATCAACTAACAACTAGTGTTTTTTCCTTTTGCACACAAGCGGAAGATCAACCGCGGGAAATTATCAATGCATAGTATGGTGGCTCACCATGAAGTGGGAGAAGGCTCCCACAATAGAGACGAAGAGTCTAATGAAAGGAGGGAAGAAGGGACCCCTCCAGGTCTAGCCGAGACTATGAGGAGCCTCATGGTCGAATTACAAAGCTGTAAGGCCGACAATGAAAGGATGATGAAAGAACAAGAAAAACAAACAGAAATTAATGGAGTTTTACTGCAGAGTTTATCCGATCTACAAAGACAAATGCAACATGAACCTGAAACTCAGAAACATGGTCATATCAATGGTCACACTGAGAGGAGCACCTCGAAAAAGGTCCACCCCAGAGGTAAAGGACAAGCGTTGGATGATTCCTCTGAGAAGGAAGCTGGTGATTCAGAGGGCTCTTCTAACAGCAGAACCAGTTCCTATCCCCAAAGGAAATAGAAGAAGCAAAAGTCTTCCAAAGGTCATAAGTTCGAAGAATTCATAAAAGCCAAACCACCCTCCTTCGATGGTGAAATAAATAAGGGAGAGGAAGCAGAGGCCTGGCTACTTGGACTAAAGATGTATTTCAGAGTCAATGACTTTTCAGAAAATATGAAGGCCCGAGTGGCCACCTTCAACTTGAACAAAAATGCTTCCATTTGGTGGGAAGACCTTAAGAATGTGAAAGGGGTTCGCGAAGAGGACCTGTCTTGGGAATGGTTTGAGAAATACTTCCGAAAGAAGTATCTGTCGGAAAAATATTTCGACGAAAAGACTAAAGAGTTTTATGA
>SNQJ01S0113399.1:0-28413 GCA_010110895.2 Picea sitchensis
AAAATAAATCCTAGGTGTGTGTGAAGTAACTCCAACAATCCTCACTGTTGAATGAGAGGACACGTGGAAATATATCAGGAGGTACATAGGATAGACACTCTAGGGGATTCATGAAGTGGTTTGGTACAGAGGTTACTGAAGCCCGAAGGTCAAAATTCAGTCCTGGTCGTTGGCCTCTAAAGACATGTGGCAAAATATCTACCACCCAGAGGTATAACACTCTGGGAGATAATTGGTCAAGGAGGCGTGTAGGTTCCTGAAGTCCTGAGATCCCGAAGAAAATCTGGACCATTAGATGTAGTGGACACGTGGCAGATGATTAGACCCTCCATCAGTTTAGAGGTTCATAATAATAATAGGTTGGAGCAACGAGGACTCCCAAAGTCCTGAAGACCCCAAGTTCATCTGGACCATCCATTAGAGAGGACACGTGTTGGCAGATTAGAAGATCTGAAGGATAGGCACTCCGAGAGAATAATGAGAAGAGAAGGTTGATTTCTCCATAGTCTCGAAGTCCAGAGTTGATTTGGATCATTGATCATAGAGAGGACACATGGCGTCATATCCAAAGGTACAAAACTCCAGAGGAAATAGAGCAGTGTTGTGAAGGCTTGTGGAGGCCTGAAGGCTGGAGTCAATCCCAGCCGTCCGTTGGAGAGGATGCATGGGGAAAGATCCCACATATTGGGGACTTGGCACTTCAAAAAATCTACGTCGTTATGTAGACAAGGAGAAGAATCCCCGAAGTCCCAAAGGAATCCTAGTCATTGATCAAGAAGGGGACACGTGGAGGTAGGAGAAATAGTTCTGCGTTTCAGCATTGAATAATACGAGAAGTTGTGTTGTTTGAAAACCAAATAAAATTGTCGAAGCCCAAAGGCAATAAATCTAGGCCATCGACTCAACAATTCAAAGAAGTTCATTTCGGGCTTAGATTTCAAGCCAAACATACAGGTTAAATTTCAACGGTGGAGATCCAACACGCCATCAGATCAACGACTCTCACACATTCGGGATTCCAGAAATTGCATGAGGTTTAATCACAAGAGTCACACATAAGTAACTCCATGACTTTCGCGCCAAAATTTCCAAGCATATAATCCAAAAAATCCCAAACGTCGAACCGTCACATCTCTTCGACGATCAATCTACCAGGAGATCTTCACATTTCGCACTCAAAAACTCTTGAACGCTGAAATGTCAGAGCCAAGTGGCATTCATATAGCACTGACACATGGAATTCATCAGAGGAGACACGTGTCACTCATTTCAGACACCTTTGGTTATGCTATCTTCCCATTTCTGGGTGACACGTGTCACTCTCCTCATGCAGACATGTCAATGACCGTGACATCAGGGACACGTCAGATCCAAAGAGATGAAGTGTCTGTAAATGATAGTGATGTCATGGACATGTCAGATCCAAATCACCAAAGTGCCGATCAACCGAAGTGCCGAAGACACGTGGTCCTCTTATATCATGACACGTGGCACAATCCTATCATGACACGTGGCACTCATTTCAAGCATATTTGGGTATGTCATATGTACTATTTCAAGTGACATGTGCCACCCTTCTTTAGGTGACACATCAACGATATGACACATCAGACTGCCACGTCAAGTCTGGAGGATCAACCATATGGGAGGTTTTTACAATGGCGAACCCCTGAAGTACCAGAGCCCCGAACTACACTCCAGGAGGTCAGTTTTCTGGAAGATATCCATACTCTGCATTCAAAAACTCCCAAAGAGCCAAAGAGATGAAGTCTCAAAGTGACAGAGACATGCAGCACTCATCTATGCCGATATGTAACATTAATCCGTGGTGACATGTGGCATCCATCGGTCGTTGACATGTGGCAATCATTTCGAGCATTTTCAGCATGCCATTTTTCCCATTCCAGGTGACATGTGTCACCCTTATTTTCATGACACATTATCGGTCATGACGTTACAACCGCCATGTCACTCAGGGGAAATTTGCTACGGGGATTTTGATCTAGAGTTAACACAATTTCCAAAAGAGTTGGAGTCCAAACTCTCGCACTCCAAATGATTAAAGGATAATCTTGGGTTAATTAAGATAAACATGATTAGCACTATGGGAGATTATCACTCTGAGGGATTTCAAATCAAATCAAGCACATTTCTCCAAACCCCCGAAGTGTCGGAGCCCCAAAAAGCCGAAGTGGGTCCTGAACTGTCACGTCACTCTGTAGCATTTTCACTCTGGGAGATTCTCAAACTTAGCATTCACAATCCCAAACTCCTGAAATAATTAATGATTAAAGTATTAATATCAGGTTAATTAGCATAAGTGGTGGTTAATGACTCCGAGCCCCCGGGAGATATGAATATTCTGCGTTTCAAAACTCCTGAACGTCGAAATTTCGAAGTGGCTCACCCATAGTTATTGCACATTTGAAATGTTTAAAAGGGGGTGCCAAACCAGGAATGGGGAAAAAACGCTGTCAATACATTCAATTATCTCCAATGGCATGCCCATGATCAATACATAACCCAGTTCTATCACTCCTAGTCATTTTCTATCAGACCTCAGTTCACTCCAGCGCATGCATTGGTCTAATTTTATCACAAATAGTAGTTTTTAATTGTTTAGTTCAAGACTCTTTTAAGTTTAAAGCATAATAAGTGGTCTTTTATGTGTGATAATAAGCACTCTTTTTTATTAAGTCAAGTGTGAAGTATACATTACTATACTCCAACAGTTTCTAGTTAAGTTAATAAGTTGTTTTAGAAATGGTAGTGTAGAGTTAAGTCTCAGTCCCATATGGATGAGAGCCTCTGCAACTCTGATAAATATGCAATTTTTGTATGTTTTGGGGGTTCAGTGTTTTGGGAGAAAAATATCAATACAAAAACTAGTTGGATCCATTTTGCACGTGGATTAAAGCTCTCTACCTGGTGAAGATATCATTGATGACAACGTGTTTGTGTTCAAATTCGTATGTGTTTCTTATCTTGAATACAATTTTGATTTGTGAGTAGTACGTTTCTTTTCCTTCAACTACTGTATAACTTATCTTTATTAATATGCAAAAATGTGATAACAACTATGCTTTGATGAAGATTTGTTTTTATTGCAACCCGTGGGAATGATTGTGTTTTTGGTACATGTTTAATGCTTGAAATGATATTTTAAGATTTAAACTTCTGGGAGCATATTGTTCATTGAATGTTTTGTTGTTTTTCTTTGTTTTTAACTTTACTGTCTCAATTTTCTATCCTTAGTGTGCCACCAGCCAAGGAGGACCCTCGTCCATGTCATTTGGCCAACCAAACCCTACTCATGTCTTGGTAAACCAATCCTCTAACTAACCCATTAATGAAAAAACCAACCATTCATAACTTGAGGTGGCCTAGCTCTACCCTTCAACAGTCAGGTGCATAATTTAGGACCAACATCATCTGGCGTCGCTGTCGGGGAATAGAGTAACGACTGGGAGAGCGAAAATGATCATATCTGACCTTTGATGGTGAACAAATATCAGACACATTTAGACTACCATATTTCACCTGGCGACTCCACTGAGTAAACTTACAAAAAAAAATACTGGCTCCGAGAAAAGGACTCAAGAAATCCAAATCTGAGCACACCAAAGTCACTAAGGTTCATATTAACACCGAGAAGGATGACGTAGTCTCTGAGCCAGAAAGACAACTAATAAAATCCACCTTAGCTCAGAGATATACTTCACCCCTCAAGGGTAAAGCTGCACCTCAGGAATCTATTGTTCTTCATCATCACAAGCAACTTGAATTTTCCAGCCCTGAGAATCACAATTCCAAGGAACCGCAAACACCTTCAAATCCTTCCTCTACTTCGTCATCTAGTCTAGCATCCACCCCTATATCTCCAACCAGTTTTCAAATTCATGTTGCCCAAACAATGGTTGTTAACAAGATGGATGCCATAATTGCTTCCATATATGCACCCCTAGTTCTGCCTGTAGGCTTACATGCACTCCTTGCCACATATTACATGAAATATTTTCCTAGATATAATGGTGGAGGGGATGTCACAGCTGAAGAATATCTGGTAGCCTTCTATATCTTTGCAGACAATTTTAACATTGACTATGCAGATGCGTGGATGAGGTTGTTTGTACAAAGTCTGGATGGGGAGGCAAGAAAATGGTTCCGAGGCCTCCCTCAAGCCTCCATTGCATATATTGATGTGTTAGATGAGGCTTTTACAAAGCAATGGGGGGATAGAAGGGATTATTTGTATTACATCACTGAGTTTGGGGACCTTAAGAGAAAGAATGGTGAGTCTATTTCAGACTTCACCAAGAGATTTAATAAGATGTATAGTGGAATCCCAGATGAGATAAAACCAACTGAATCCTCTGCCAAGATCACTTATGCTGATGCATTTGATGCATAATTCTCTCTTTTTTTGAGGGAGAGAAGATCCACTACCTTTCTATCCATGCAATAAGCAACCATTGAGGTTGAATCTAACATCTTAGCATCAGACTGGTTAAAGACCAGATCTGAAAAAGACAAGAAGAAACAAAGAGAGGATTCCCTTGCCTCCTCTAACCTAGCCACATATGATACTAAAATTGATGAAATGACCAAAAATTTGAAGGATCTGACATCTGAAATAGCTAAGCTGAAGTGGGAATCTAAACAAACAAACAAAGCTTTTCAAGGGGTTGGGAACAAAAATCCCAACCAGTTTAGAAGGCCGAATGATGCCCCTCAGATAATGCAGAGAGAGAGGAGGAATGTTGATGACCAAAGAGTAGTATCTCCTTTCCAAAACAATCAGATTGAGGAGATGGATGTAGACAATGATGTTGTGGATGATGCAGCTGTACTTTTCAATCAAACTGATTTTCACACCAGTCACTTAACGCAACAACATTATGAGGTAGCACAATTGTCAAATACGTTTGATGTTGAGATAGGGGAAGAGGGAGTTATTCAAGGCCAGACCCAAAAGAAATATGACTTGAGGCATAGAATAGGTGCTCCCAAATCCACCACCTCTCATCAAAACAAAAAAACATAGGTTCCTCCCAAGACAAATCCAAGTAAAGGTGCATTGACTAAATCCCACCATCCTCCTCTATTTAAACCCGTTGTTCCCGAAGTAAAGGAAGTTGATAGGCCACACACATATTTCATCCTAGAGAATGAGTTGAGTAAGATCAAGATCCATTTACCTCTATCAAAATTGTTGGAAAATGAGAATTTCAAACAATCCATTATGAAGGTTCTGCAACCACCTACTTCTACTGTAACTTCTGATGTAATTAGTCTGCAGGATGAGAACCCAACCATTACTGTGGGCCCACACATTGAGAATGGCTATGGTGCTTCTCCACCCTTTACATATCTCTAAATGTCCATGACAAGATCTTACATATCAGTCTCATGGACTCAAGTGCCTCACACAACGCCATGCCTAAATTTATTATGGATGAACCTGGTTTGGAGGTCACCAAGCCCTATCAAGACCTTTACTCCTTTGACTCCAAAAAAGTCAAATGTTTGGGATTAATAAAATACCTGGTGGTTTCTTTGGCAAAGTTACCCATGAAAAGTGTAGTGATGGACATCGTTGTGGTTGACATTCCCCCCAAGTTTGGTATGATTTTGTCTGGGACATGGGCCAAGAAGGTTGGAGGATCATTACAAATGGACCTCACATATGCCACCATCCTTTTTTTCATAGGAGAGCACAGAAGGCTATACAGAGAGGCCATATTGGCCTATAATGTCAGTGACCATTAGAATCTAGGTAATCACCCAATTCATGATGTTGAGGATGAGATTGGCTCATCTGTTTTTCATCTAAATGGTGATGAACTAGAAATTACAATCATTAATTGCAAAGATCATCTTTTTATAGATTAGCATAACAAAGTGTGGAAGATGTATTTCGATGGATCTTCATCAAGAGAAGGTTATGGGGCTGGTATATTCCTCATTTCTCATGCACACGAGGTTATAAGTCTCTCTTATAAGCTGGAATTAGAGACTACTAACAATATAACTGAGTATGAAGCACTGGTGCTAGGATTGAGGGCTGCTAAAGACATGGCCATTAAAAGTTTGGCAGTCTTTGTTGATTCTGAGCTAATCATCAATCAAGTCAAGAACATCTATCAATCTAAACAACAAAGGCTCAAACAATATAGGAATGAGGTGTGGGACCTGGTTGATAACTTATTTCTGGCATTTAATATTTCCTTCATCCCTAGAGAGGCAAATTAGAAGGCAGATTCTTTGGCATTGGCTGCCAGCACCTTCAGACCTCCCATTGGTCCAAATATCAAGTATCTCATGGAATTCAGACATAGGACAACTGTACAAGACAAATTCAAGCACTGGCAGGTCTTTGGTGATGACTTGAAGCTACAAATATTTCTGCAGACCATAGAAGAATTCTCCAGTATCTCTATAGATCGAGAAGGTGAAGATGATGAATCAGAAGATCAACAAACATCTCATCTGTTGAAAAAAGTGGTTGGCCACAACATTGTGGAACTTAAAACGAACCACATCCCTAGGGGTATAGTGCTACTGGAAATATTATTTGACATTCATGATGTCTCTAGAGGAGATGCCATAAAAAATCAAGAAGAGGAAGTGATGGAATGCAACATTGGGACTGCTGAAAATCCCAAAATGGTTAAACGGTCCAAGGCACTACCTCTAGAACAAAAATATAGGTATATCAGCCTCATAAAAAAGTTGGTGATATTTTTGCATGGTCGTATGAGGATTTGAAGACATTTGACACTGACATAATCCAACACAAAATCCCTCTGAAGGTTGGTTCTAAGCCATTCAAACAGAAGATCAAGAATTTAATCCCATGTTGATGTCCATAATTGAAAAAGAGCTGAAAAGAATGCTTGATGCCACAATTAACTTATGGACATCAGCTGGGTGGCCAACTTAATACCAGTGAGAAAGAAGAGTGGGGAAATACACTTGTGTGTTGATTTCCGAAATCTGAACAAATTTTCCCTAGAAGACAACTACCCCTTGCCCAAGATGGACCATATTTTACAAAGGGTAGTGGGTGCCCACATAATTTCCTTGCTGGATGGGTACTCTAGTTATAATCAGATAGTAGTATGTGAAGAAGACAAAGAAACAACAACATTCACCACCCCTTGGGGGACATTTATGCACGAAAAAATTCCCTTTGGGATTATGAACACATGGGCCACCTTTCATAGGGATATGGATGTAGCTTTCATGGGGGAGAAAGATAAAATTATGGTTATATATTTGTATGAAATCACCATTTTCTCCAAATCAGATGAAGAAAATTTACAACATCTTGAGCAGATCTTCCGAAAATGCATAAGGTATGGGATCTCTTTGAATCCCAAGAAGTCCCACTTTACTATGCCAGAAGGTAAACTCCTAGGCCACATCATATCAGTAGAAGGTATTAAGATAGACCCTAAGAGAGTGGAGTCCATTCAAAAAATTGAAATCCCCTAAAACAAGAAGTCTATTAAGTCTTTTATAAGAAGAATAAAGTTTTTGAGGCACTTTGTGCCAAACTTCGTTGAAATCATAAGGCCTATCACCAACATGTTGAAGAAATATGTTGTTATCAAGTGGTCACAGAAGGAAAAAGCAGCATTCCAGAGGATCAAACAAGACTTGGTTGAAGCCCATGTATTAGTCAACCCTGACTATGCCAAATAATTCTTTATCTTTTCTTTCACCTTCGAGGAAACCATTGTTTTTGTGTTACTGCAAAAGAATCAAGAAGGGCATGAACAACCCATAGCATTTTTTAGCAAATCCCTCCTAGATGTTGATCCGAAGTATGAAATATTAGAAAATTAGGCCTATGAATTGGTCAAAGCCTTGAAATCCTTCAGGGTGTATGTGTTATAGTCTATCATAATAACCTATGTTCCTAGCAGCGACGTCAAGGAGATTCTGGTCTAGCCAGACAAGGAAGGGAAAAGAGGGAAATGGATTGTCAATTTGTTGGAGTATGACCATCACATAAATCCCACCAAGATGATTAAGGGACATGGACTTGCCAAGTTATTATCAGAATCAAATTGAAAGGTGATGGAATTACATCAGACCTTCACCCAATCTGATGCACCCATGACACAGTATGGACAAGACAACATGAAAGTATGTGAAAACTACTCTTCTTCACCTTGGTACTAAGATATTATTTAATTTTTTCAACACCTAGAATGCCCACCAGATTTGAAGAAGACAAGGGCTAAATCTCTCAAATTAAAAGCTATAAAATTTTGCATTTTAAATTAGAACCTGTATTGGAGGGATCCTGTTGGCATCCTATTAAAGTGTCTTGATGAAAATTAAGATAAGCAAGTCATAACAAATATGTGCATGGGATTTTGTGGGGGACACCAACATTGGAAATCTACATCCCTCAAGATCCTAAGGGCAAGGTACTACTAGCCCACCTTTTTCTCTGATGTATTCACTACAACAAGGGCATGTAATGAATGCCAAAAGTTTGTAGGCAAGAAAACATTACTCTCACTACCTCAAGTGGGCAGCACAAGTGGATCCTCATTGCCACTGACTACTTTACGAAATGGATCAAGGTTGTGCCCACTAGGAATGCTACTGACAAAGTGACTATGAAATTTTTGGAAACCAATATCTTTTCCAGATTCGACTGCCCTAGAAAGCTTGTAACATACAATGCCCAAGAATTCAAGTCCAAATCCACGATTGACTTCTGTGGCAGCCATAACATCACCTTGACACACTCAACGCCCTATTATATTTAGGGTAATGGGCTGGCCGAGTCATCAAACAAGACTCTCATCAAGATCATCAAGAAATTGATGATTGAAAACAAGAAATCCTATGTCTCTAAACTTAAGTATGTCATGTGGGATGATAGGATCAACACCAAGAGATCCTTGGGAACCTCACCATTTCATCTAGTCTATGGGATATATGCTATCTTCCCCACTCAGCTCGGTCTACCATTTTTGAAATTCCTACATGAAGAAATGGAAGAGCCAAATGACATCCAAAGGAGAATCTTTCAGATTATAGAGGTTCAATAGAACATGGAAGCACTGACACAGATCACTGAAGCATACTAGAGAAAAATCAAATCATCTTTTTATAAGAAAACCAAGGAGATATTTCGAGAAGGCGACCTGGTCCTGAGGTGGGATGCTAGAAGGGAGGAAAATTCTAAGCATGGTAAGTTTGATAAACTTTGGTTTGGTCCTTTTAAGGTGGTCGAGGTTCTGGAAAATAACACATTTGTCTTACACAATCTGGATGATACTGAAATTTTTGGGGGCCCAGTAAATGGGTGCTTCCTAAAACACTATTTTTCTTGAAATTCCGAGGGAAGGTCCCTCTTGTACCATAACTTCTTTCCTTTTTCATTTGCATTTGAATAAGATCGTCATTCAAGCATTTAATTTTTAGTTATTTTTTGTGTGAATAAAGACTCCATAACCCAACAAAGGCACTCGAGTATAGTTGCAGTTTTAAGTTCAATAAGATGCATGGATGAGAGACAGTAACAGATATATATGGCTGGCTGGCAGAAAAAAAGGTAAGAAAAGGAAGGTGGGAGAAAGTTATTTAATTCCAAGGCATTGATCTATTGTTCTTAAGCACCTCACAGGGAAGTTCTATCCCCAGTTGGAGCCAATGTTGAGACCTAACTCTGCACCTCTGCCCCTCTTGCCTCTTTTCCCTATGCCTTGATCAAATTATTCCTCTTCTAGTTGGTTAAGTCTGTTTCCCTCTCAAAATGACTTGGTTTTTCATCATTATATTTCTTGATTGATTCTTTGCGCAAATTATTTCTGTTTTCTTGAAGGATAATTGCATGTCGTGATTTGGTTCGAAATACTTGTCATCATGTTTTCCATTGATTGAACGCACAACATGTCCACCAAGTATTTTGTGTCCGCATGAGACATCCACGACCACCAAGTCCTTTGTATCCACAGTAAGCTTCTACAGAACAAAATGAAGCAATTCAGATCAGTTCATTTCAGGCTTAGATTTCAAGCCAAACAAACATGTTAAATTTCAACAGTGGAGATCCAACAAGCCGTTGTTGAGGAAAATATATGAAACGATCTTACTCAAGCATTTTCAGATTCTGCTTGGATAAAGAAAAATAGACGGGAATATCACCCTATGTTTATAGCCATCAAAATTAATATCCTAACTCACAAGTATTGATTACAAGTGCTTAGGCTGGTTTTTTTATAAATAAAAGCTTGCGGAAAAATTCATTATTTATGTGTTTTTTTGAACATAACAAATGCTGAAATAAATACAGAGACAAAAGTACATACACCAAGTAGATAATCAAGACAGATGAGACCTAAAGCAATCCCTTATTTCATTCCAATTCATCAAAGAGTCATTCTCTTTACAAAATTTTGTGAAGAAGTTTTGGACCAAAGTCAAACTTAGATGTCCCCGATGAAACATAAAAAAGGACCTCTGACAGAAAATAAAAATATGAAATCTAAAGGCTGGATCAACTTGCCACAGATTGCTGCCCACTCGACTCTTCACAATAGCCTTTGTCAGTCATGAAAACTAATTCACAAATAGACAAGTCTACGTGGACTATCAAAGATAGATCAACACCTCTGAAAAACAAGTGTCTAAATGATGTAATTCAACCCTGAATCTTGCTGTCTACAATAAGACCGTTCTATCATAAAAAATAATTAGGCTTGTGATAAATTAAGGAATGAATGAAATCTGAACTATCTCAACACAAACTTAAAGAGAAAACCTCAATATGCTTCTCCTTCTATCCTTTTTTGTTCCTCCCTTTCCTTTTGCTTTTAATCAAATTAGAATTGGTTGAAGTAGTTGAACTACTTCATTAGTTAAGTTAACTAAAACTCAACTAACTTCTTAATTAGGGGGAAAAGTAATAAATCATAATAAGGGTTTTAAATAAATAATAACTAGTAGGTGGGACCCCTTGTGACTCCCCTTTAGCTCTTAACAATCATAACATAACTAGTTAATTAAACAAAAACATCCCTCCTTGTGACTCCCATCATCAAATTCATGCTTGACAATTTATCTCATTGATATTTGAAATTATTTTCAAAAAATATATTACTCATATATCCAAAAAAACATGCTGTCCAAAATTTCTGAAGTCAACTGTCATCAACAATAAATAAATAAAAACTTAAAATCCATATTTTCTAGTCTGTGAGGCAATCTTTCCCTTGTCCCTACTATCACCCTTTAATTTCTTTGAATTTTCCTTAGGATGTGTGGAGCCTTTAGGTCTAATCTCGCTGATCACATGAGAGCAATCGTCCCTAAAATGCATGCGGGAGGACATAGATATATTAGAATCATTTGAAGGTGAATAAGGGATAGTAGTGGCTTTCCCTTTGTCAGGGGCATGATGGGCCTCGATTTTCAACCTTTTGCTTGAAAATCTCATTCCTGTATGCATAATTGATTAGCATATAGTTTCTTTATCAACCATACATGACAACTCTTTTCTTTTTAAAATATGATTTTTTTTGGCTCAACAACATATCAGAGTCATGCAATCCAATCCATACAAATTGCTTAACTGTTGTTAATGAGAAGGGGGTGAACAAAGGTTCTGGGATATGCGAGGGGTTTGTAATGAGCGAAAAATGTTAAAATGAGGGAAAAAAGAACATGGTTACTGCTCACAGACAACAACAATCAACTGAAATGTAAACTAAAGAACACACCATTGTAATTCATCCCTATGATATCAAACTATCACAACACCGAGCTCCTCTTAACTGTAATTAATTTCTAGGAACAAGGAGTGAGTAATGAATATGGGATGGCAAGGGGATTGTAATTAGTGAAAAGTCAAATAATGGTAGGGAAGGAGAGCGAACATTGTTCATAAAATTAATTAAGTAATCCATCAAACCATTCTATATTAAATGCAAAAGATCCAACACTTAACCAAATAGTCACTGTGTTCAATTTAACAACTAATGTGCATAATTAATCATTTTTGTGTATTAACTTGCTCACTGCTTGCAATTTAATCATTTCTTCTGACTTTTCCATTTAATGTTTTAAAACAATTTCCAAATGAACACACAGTCACTTATTTCCACTCAATTCAACATCAAAACATCAACCACTCTCAATGAATTATTTCCTTAATCAAACACAGACACAAAAAGCGTGCCTGACCATCCCTCAGTTCCATTTAACAATTAAATTGTAATGAGACCATACTATCACAGAACCCGTGCCCATATTTGATACGATGCACGATATCCATCAAACATACACAATGGACAACCAAAACACAATCATCAACATTTCAAATTGCAATAATCATGTTTTTCCCTTTAAACACACAGTAACAACAATCATAATTTCAACTTATACAATGTTGTAGGATAGACCATCCAACCAAATACAAGAGCATTTCTGTGACTGTTCATGTATAATTACTCTGAATCAAAACATCAAACGATGTTGAGCTATCAATCCAATACAAGGAGACAACAATAATCAACCACTGTCGACGATACTCCACCAACTCATAACAGTCAAACATGTGCCCGATAGGATATAACTATCTCCAAAAACGAGTTTTGAATAATCAAGGTTTCACTCTGTGGAACCAACACAAGGAAATTGGAGTCGACCACCAACAACAGGTGAGAAATTTCGAGACAACACGGTGGACACACATGCCATATCAACCATAGCTTTGCAAGACAAGGTGACAGTCCCCAAGGTAGGAAAGAATATGAGCAAAGGAGTAGGGGCTTCATAATGCTCCGTAATAACACCAAGACCACGCAGGGTATAACCCTCGTGGTTTTCCCAGTCAACCTGAATAATGCTGATATAAATAGAGCCATGAAATAACAATCAACTTTAAACAAGCCCCTTCGCATAATAGCCATCATAACCTACTGCAAAAACATAAATAACATGAACGAGCCCATACCCAGGTGAAGTGATACACAGTGACACAAGGTGGTTCGAAATCAAACCCAACAACCCCATAACAAAAAAAAGACTTTTTATGGTGACAAGAAGTGTGTGGAGACAACCGACAAACCTAGACTAAATAAAACCCTCCAACCAAAACCAATAAGGACAACAAATATACTTACTGGCTTCTAGCACTCAGAATAATCAATGAAACTGTGACTTCAACCATCATTTTCATTTGCAATGAAAACCACAAAAACAATCCATTCCAGAAAAATATCACAAGTCTACATAGTTGTCAGTCTCGAGAAAAGCACAAACCCATACATTGCCGAGCCGATATCTATTTCATAACTAGAGCGGGTTCATGGATGGTGAAAAATACATACCTGTAACCAAGAAGCCTTTAAAACACGAGCTTGGTCGAGCGGTTCTTCCCTTGCCCGAAAATCGGAGCTTAACCACAACGAAACACAATTGAACAATAGCCAAGCTAGGGTGACGACCAGTGGGAGAGGTATGGAGTGACGTGCAATAAATGCATGTCGCTTCCATCCTTTACTCATTCAATTCCTTAGTACACACCAACCAATATTTCTTTAATCCATCCAATTAATCTATGCATCAAAACTACCATCAATCACTTGCCAAGTGCACCACCATATATCACATTAACCATTTCCAAACATATCATAACACATATCAAACGTGCCTTCACATGACTCAATATATCACATAGTCATTAACGTTGTTAGTTGGACTAATACCATTTCCTTTAAACTTCAAATGCATAGTGCAACAACGTATGCCATAGTAGCATAGCTCCTTTCTTTTGGATTTTGTTCATATTGCTTTATTTCTTTTCAATTGCTCTTATTTGTTGTTACTAACATGTATCTTTTGTAGGTGTCATAAGTAATAAATCAAGGAGTAAATAGAAAATGTAACAACGGATATCATAAGCCATTATGACATGACATTAGAGCCTAGGGCAATAGAAACAACACATAACATGCCTTATCCATCATCCATTTGTCGCAATAGAACCAACATTTCTCCATCGATCATGTAGAGCCCTGTAAGCAGTGTCGAACAACAACATGAATATCAAATAAGAACCTGATCCTCCAATCTACAAGGGGGTCCCACCAACTAGTATTATATATATCATTAGCTTATAATTAATAGGATTTAGCAATACTTTGCGGGTGGAATCCTCGTTGCGATTTTAATCGTCAACAATCGTCATATCAACTACTCTCTCACATTCAGGATTCCATAAATTGCATGAGATTTAATCATAAGAGTCACACATAAGTCACTCTGCGACTTCGACGTTGAAATTTCCAAGACAACATCCAAAAACTCCCGAACACCGAACCGTCGCATCGCTTCGACGATCAACCAACCGGGAGATCTCCACACTTATTACTAAAAAAATCTCGAACGCCAGAACCATGCGGAATTCATCTAGCATTGACACGTGGCATTCATCAGAGGAGACACGTGGAACTCATTTCAGACACCTTTGGTTACACTATCTTCCCATTTTTGGGTGACATGTGTCACTCTCCTCATGCAGACACGTCAGTGACCATGATGTCAGGGACATGTCAGATCCGAAGAGACGAAGTGCCGATTAGCCGAAGAGATGAAGTGCAGATCAACAACAATGACGTCATGGACACATCAGATCCAAATCGCCGAAGTGTTTATCAGTTGAAGTGACAAAGAGCCAAGGACACATGACACTCTTCTATCATAACATGTGGCACAATCCTATCACGACATGTGGCACTCATTTCAAGCATATTTGGGTTCATCATCTGTACTATTTTGAGTGACACATGTCACCCTTCTTTATGTGACATGTCAGTGATATGAAACATCATACTGCCACATCAAATAAGGAGGATCAACCATCCAGGATGTTTTTACAATCACGAACCCTCGAAGTACCGGAGTCTCGAAGGGTCAGAGCCCCGAACTTCCATGTCACTCTGGAAGGTCAGTTGTCCAGGAGATATCCACACTCTGCATTCAGAAACTCCTAAAGAGCCGAAGAACTAAAGTCTCAAAGTGATAGATACATGTAGCGCTCATCTACAGAGACATGTAGCGCTCATCTACGCTGACACGTAGAATTCATTTGTGGTGACACGTGGCATCCATCGATCGTCGACATGTGGCACTCATTTCAAGCAGTTTCAGCACGCCATTTTCCCCATTCCAGGTGACATGTGTCACCCTTATTTTCATGACATGTCATCGGTCGTGACGTCACAACCACCACATCACTTCAGGGAAATTTCCTCCAAGATATTTTGATCGAGAGTTAACACAGTTTCCAAAAGAGTCGGAATCCAAGCTCTTGAACACCAAATGATTAAAGGATAATACCGAGTTAATTAAGATAAACATGATTAGAACTCCAAAATATTACCACTCCGGGGGATTTCAAATCAAAGCAAGCACAATTCTTCGAACCCTCGAAGTGTCGGAGCCCCGAACAACCAAAGTGGGTCCCGAATTTCCACGTCACTCCATAACATTGTCACTATGGGAGATTCTCAAACTTAGCATTCACAGTCCCGAACTCCCAAAATAATTAATGATTAAAGTATTAATTTAGGTTTAATTAGCATAAGTGGTGGTTAATGACTCTGAGCCTTCGAGAGATATGAATATTCTGTGCTCCAAAACTCCCGAACGCCGAAATTCTGAAGTGTATCACCCACAATTATTACACATTTGAAATGTTTAAAAGGGGGTGCCAAACTAGGAATGGGGAAAAAACGCTGCCAATACATTCAATTATCTCCAGTCGCGTCCAACAGTGTGCATGCATGCCCATGATCAATACATAACTCAGTTTTTTCACTCCTAGTCATTTTTTGTCAGATCTCAGTTCGCTCTAGCACATGCATCAGTCTAATTTTATCGCAAATAGAAGTTTTTAATTGTTTAGTTCAAGACTCTTTTAAGTTTAAATCATAATAAGTGGTCTTTTATGTGTGATAAGAACCACTCTTTTTTATTAATTCAAGTGTGAAGTATACATTACTATACTCCATTAGTTTCTAGTTAAGTTAATAAGTTGTTTTACAACTGGTAGTGTAGAGTTAAGTCTCGGTCCCAGATGGATGAGAGCCTATGCAAATTTGATAAATATGCAGTTTTTGTATGTTTTGGGGGTTAAGTTTTTTGGGAGAAAAAGATCAATACAACAACTGGTTGGACCCATTCTGTGCATGGATTAAATCTCTCTACCTAGTGAAGATACTATTGATGATAATGTGTTTGTGTCCAAATTCGTATGTGTTTCTTATCTTGAATACAATTTTGATTTGTGTGAAGTACGTTTCTTTTCCTTTAGCTACTGTATAACTTGTCTTTATTAATATGCAACTTGTGATAACATATATTCTTTGATGAAGATTTATTTTTGTTAACAATTCCAATTTCCAGGTGGGCAAGGAGGATGAGATGAGACTGTCTGAGAGTCTCATGAACTCAGAAGAGAGTTCATATCAACAAGGGGTGTTGACAGAGGAGGAGGATCAAAGGCACATTTTGATCATTGGAGGAATCAATATATTCTTTCCAAGAAACCCAGTAGAAGCTAATGCACATACTGAAGTTGCAGCAGAGGAGAGACAACCAACCAAGACTGTCATGAAGGAGGAGAAAGAGAAGACATTGGCATCTTCCCAGGAGATGGAGGAAGAGGAGCATTCATACAAGATGCTCACTCAATGGGATCAAGAGTTGAATATGTTGGAGGATTGGTTAGACAATCCAGAGACAGAAGAAGACTGTTAGAGGGATGCAGTTGTTAAGAATGAAGAAGAATTCCATCCCGAGGAGCAATTGGATGAAGTTGGATTTGTCCCAACAAAAGGAGAGAAACTGACAGAAACATAACTGTCAGGGGAGATGGCTGAGAAAAATCTCAGTAGCATGCCTACAGAATTTGTACCTGTAGTGGAGTGGTAAGCTAATGCCACGGGAGATAGAAACAACATGGGAGATTAGATTGATATGACCATTGATTTGTGTGAAGGAGTGGAATCCATAGAGGAAAGGGTAATAGTGCAAAGTCATCTTATCCAACAGGTCAGGTTGGAATCTGATGAAGAGGAGTTGCAACAGAGAAGACTGCAAACGAGGAGCCAAACAATAACCCAATTGGACAGAGTGATTGAGAAGATCAAGAAATTGATGTTGGAGGCAGAGAAGAAGGTATCCAACAACATAAGGAGATGGAACAGAGGAGAACCTGTAGAAGGAGAAGAGCAACAACATGGAACAAGAGCATATGGACAACTCCAATTTCAGATTTGGGATCCTGAAGGATCTCAACCTCAGCAACAGGGGAGCCATGAGAAAGAGCTCATGTTTTTTTCAGCACGGGAGTATGATGCAGGAGCATCGCTCCACCTCATCATTTACAGTAATCCAACTCATCAATGCACATGGAGGAACGAGTTCCAAGGGAAGAAAGGCGTCAACCCTCTCATTTTGAACCCAAATTTAAAATTTTGGGTGTAATTGAATGATAATTAAATGTAATTAAAGTTTGAGGCTCAAGGAAATCCGAGCCACTGTCTTTGTACATGCAAGTTATTGTAATAGATAGAGTCACCTTTAATGGCTGAAAGTGGGTGGGATCTAGATCTGATTCGTACTAGATTCCCATTGAATGTAATTCAATGCAATTCAATGTGAGTAGGTAGATGGAGGGAAAGCTCGAGGAGCCCCTCTTTTTGTAAGAATCTCATTGTATCAAAAGTTTATTAGGTAAGATGATGAGTTGATAAGTGAGTAGAGACATATCAAGAGAGGAGAGGAGAAGATATGAGACTCAGTTGCAGTCCAACCTTTGTAAAACATTGTATAGAGCATTTAAAATTAATGAAAAAGTAATTTTTCCTGCATATGAGGTTTCTATGTGTATTATGTGTTTTTATATGAAAATTTTCTTTTGAATGTTTTCTGTGTATGTTTGTGGATGTTGTTATATGCAGGTAGGTTACATTTGCAGGTTTAGATATACTTCTCTATATTTGCGGATTTCTGAGTAGTTTTGGGCTCTTAGGCTTGTGCAAGGAGTGCACACCAGAGTGTTGAAAACTATGTGAAGCCAGTGCAAGGAGTGCACTTGAACTATGTTGTAAGTTTAGAAAAGAGCGTGCTAGGTGGGCACACTAGAAACATTATGAAGCTCAGAATGAATAGTATCCGGGAAGGCCTATCAGAGTTATTGAACACTCTGATAGCTAGTTGGAGGAGAAGGAGGACTAGAGTTACTGAACATGAGAACACATGTCCCTCATGTCCCTCTTTTGTTATTTTATTTTGAATGAATGCATATGTTAAAATGAATGGAAAGAAACTCTCTGAGTCATAATTTCACAAATATTAGTAATATAAATGCAAATGTGTAGTGCCACCAACAAGGACTTGTCACACTTAACATAGCAATTTGCATATTTAGTTTATGAGTTTATAGAGTTTATTGTTTTCCTTTCTAAGCTAATAATTCCAAGATTTGATCAATAACATTTTGTAAGAGTTCAACTCTATTGTTGACTGATTTGGGTGGTAGCTTGAATGGTATGCATTTACATAAAATTTAAAGTGCAACAATTTAGTTTGATAAGTTAACCATCCCTTAGGTTGCATGAACACTTTAACCTCAAGTGAAATATTACACTATAATACATTAATGAAACCTCAAGCTAATGAACTAACAATTTTTCATAGATTTGATTTCCAGTATTAAGTATTTTATTCACTCACACATTGAAGTATTAAGTATTCATTGATTAAACAATATCCCATAAGAAAACATACTCATGCATAGTCCACACATCTTGACATAGTATGTAGAAACCTTGTTCATCTTGATATAAATATATGAATGCAAGATTGAGGTGTCTGAGATCTACTTTTGATTCCCTTGGATTTGTTTATGATTTGATTGATATCTTTAGCAATAGGTCACTTGGTTTCATTGCATCCTGAAGTGTGTTTTACTGGCATTAGTTTCTAGCATAGGATATAATATGCTATGTTCCTGCATTTCCCGTGCTTACACCTCAAAGTATATGAACTCCTGAATTTATGATTTAATTTCATGGAATTATACATATAAATAACCCCACATTTTTGGTGTTGTTGCCGGGGAGGTGCTAAAGGGATTATAGAACTCACATTTTTTTGTTGCACCAACATTTAAGACTCAAAGGAGGAGAAGTGGTAAGACACAAAGGTGCCCTCGCCTCTGAATTTATGCAAGGGTTCTATCCCACCACACTCACTTTAGTGAGTTTCTCCAAGACCTTATCATGTTGATTCAATGTGTCTTCCTTTAGTTTGATAAAGAGATAACTCGTGTGAACAATTTTTCATATTTCTTAGATTCGATTTGAGTAGTATGCTTGTATTTTCATTAATTTAATCAATTTACCTATTTTTAAGGTGTTGTAAGAGCCCCGTGCACTAATCCATGTTGCGATATAGGGATTATCAACCGCTACAAGAATTCAAGAATGTTTGAGAATGTAAAGAAGGATGTTACTCCAGGAAATATCTCAAATCCCAACAGAAGTTGGAAACATCTCCGCCTCTTAGGAGGAGCAAATATTGAAATTAGTCAGGAGTGTATCTACATCCTGTAAAGAGATCGAATAGAAAAAATTCCATGAGCAACATCAATGAGACCAAGGAGAGGCCGACAAGCCATGGAAAACATCTAGTGAAGAGAAGATAGAAGAGCCTGAGAATGGATAATTTCTACCATGCCTGTCATCATATACTTTATGCGTCCATGAGATCAATCAACAAATAGTAAAATATATGAATGGCATGACGAAGGAGGACATACAAAGAAATGTTGATGAACAAGAAAACCAAGGTCAACATGACTACATTGAACTTTGGTTCCAGACAACCATCAAGTTGAGGCATCACTCTATCCTTCAATATTTCTTGACATCATTGTAATTAGAGCAGTTGGTCCCTCATGTTCTAGTACTTATTAAAGTGTATTTTTCAAAATTGAATATGAGCATATTTATAATCCTGTTATGAACATGGATTCATTGGAAATACTCCTACTCTTGATTAAAGGTTCTATTTTTTGAAGTAGAGTATGAAAGTGTAATAAATAAATAAATATAATAGAATAGTAAAGATAAAAAATAAGTTCAATTGTGAAAACCAATTTACTGGCACAACTGGACACGAGTCTTTCTTGAAAACTAGGAAAACGATAGGAAAGAGATCACAATAAGCTCTACATTCAATTGTAGGTTGTACCATGCATTCTTCAAATCATTATATTTGTGCTCATGTTAGATGATGTGGGATTCCTTAAGGTCCACCTTTCGACAAATGGCGATCCACTCCAAGACATCATCTGGGATCAAGATTAGAGATGTTTATAAGTACCTTTGGACTTTCATAAATCAATGGCAAGCCTCCTTGCTAAAAAAATGAGAATTCATCAAGGTCTCTTGATTGACATATCCTACAGGTGACTTGACTGCAACACATTCATTCATACTTATTAGGATGTACTTAGGCACCTTGACACTCATTAACATTAATGGTGAGTTGTCCCACGTTGGTTAACGACATCCATTAATGATCAATAATCTAATGAATTCTCTCTATGTTCGACTTTAGTAAAATTTATTCACATAGATAGAATTGTGCTAATATATGGGTTTATGGTGAGACTACCTGGTTCGTGACTCTAACGACAATTTGTAGTTCCCAACAATGTGAAAAAATAAGGGGATGCCATTCTTGTTGCAGTATCTCTCCCTGTGACAGAATCATCTCTAACATCAACCTATAGTTTTTGGTTTTAGCGTACATCCTGCATTCCACCAATAAGTTCTTTTACATAATTTTCAGGTCTTCATGGAAATAGCACTAGAGTACTCAACATATAAGTGTTCCAAAATTTGTTGCAAGTTCAAACACATTTCATACAGATTTGATTAGTCCTCGAGGTATCAAACATTCACATTAGATCTCTCTTCAATAAGTAGCTTTCATAATCTTGGCTATGGCCATTTTTGTACTGTTATCCAAAGTTCCATTCTTCCTACACATAGTCCAAAACCTAGTCACAGATGTAAGTATAAATGAACGAGAAAATTTGAGGTAAGAATGTGTTTTTGAAATCTTTCTAACTTATTAAGGACAAAGGAAATTTATTAACACAACTATTCGAAGCTTGTTATTTCGTGTCCCTTGTTTTTTTTTTTTCCCTACCCCTATCCCATTCATCATTTACCATTGTATTTCTAAACTCAAACTCATCCACTGCTACCCTTTCATCGTTTCGTTATTACCTATAAATCCATGATCTATCCCTCATTTTAACTTACCTAACTGATAATTGTAAAAAATTGAGATAGCTGATCCACATCTCTGCTCAAGAATTATTGCATACTGTATTAATTTGCAACAATAATATATTTTAGAATCCCCATTTTGGATCCTACTTGCAACCTCAATATTCCCCCTATTTTTCTTTGCAACAAATAAATCTAATTTATTTGATAGTGAAACATATTGAGGATGAAAGACATAATATAATTCACCGGTAGTGCATTTTTGTTGCAACAAGCTCAAGCATTATTTGATCTACCCAATCCAGTGCTACCTACAATTGCTGGAAAAGGCTCTAACATGGGCCTCAGAACTCAAGGTCCTATGACAAGTTTCCAACAAACTTGAACAACCTTATGGCATTAATTAAAGTGGAACAAATACCACATAAGAGGATTGTGCTAGTCCTGTTCTAGGTATGACATGGATATTGAATCTTAATTTATTAGAGCTTCCTCTACAAAGTGGAAACATTTCAAGGTATAATTATCATTGTGAAGGTTTCCACTCTTATAATTGTCATTGCAACAATAGTTTATTTTGGGGATTCTTTCTTCATTTGGTTATAATATTTATATCACAACAAGTGAAGTGAAATATGGGAGACTAATGGATTCTGTCCAAAGTTTAAAGAAACCAATGTTGTGAAATATCACAACAATTGTACAAAATCAGGAACAAGGGGTTACATGTCATATGTCTTTGCCTACAACATAGTTTTTTAAAATATCTTGGGAGCAAGAAGGTGGAATCGTAGTGAAGGTCTTGTTAATAAGATGCAGGGGAAACATGTTTTGCTGGAAACATTCATGTATTCCACTTTGATCAACCTCATTGTAGTGATATTAAGTCCACACTCACATCCTAATAATGGGAAATCATTTTATGCAAATTGGTGATCTAACATTAATAGCTGAAGCAACTTCAAAATTTTAATTGTTCATAGATATTTTGATTGGTGCTACCATAAAGGAGTTTTTGGATCGAATCCCACTACCTCTAATCTACTAAAAATGGATTCGATATTTCTAGGCTTGATTTTTCCTCGCTTTCTTGATTATGAAGGATTTTGGAAAAATCATGTGGAATATCTCTCTTCTCCCTCAACACGTGCTATGTGCACAAGCTGGTCACACAGGGTTCTCACCTAAGCACAAATCGATGCCTCTTGGCCATCTCTAGTTATCAACATCACAGGAATTTCCACGAGCCAATAATAATGGTGCTTCCAAGTTTAGTCAAGTATTTAATCTTATTTTGGACTAACAAAGCTAGAACATCCATTAAACCTATTTTGGCATCGTTGAAATACATTTTCCAGCAACTGCATTTTTTTTTCCATATGGACATAGTTCACTTGGTAGGGTCATATGTAAGTGCACTAGAGGTCAATATTTACTAGTTTCACACAACTACTTTGCAAGGAATACAAAATATTCTAATGAAATTAAGGTGTAGGAGAAGACTCTTGTTGGTACATATTTCAAACAAAGCATATGTATTCTATATCACTAGTTGGTCACTGCTTGGTGGTACCTACAACTGGAAGTCATATAAATATGTTTGACCTTTGTAACATGTTAAAACCTGAACAACGAAGAGATTTTTTCTTGAAGTATCAAATTAAATGTGTTCATTACTATCCAAATAGAACATGGGTTGGCGATTGGCAACAACAAGAAGAGGTTATACCCATATTCTACAAGAATTGTAACCTTATCATTTGATAGAAATAGTCATTGGTTGGTTGTAGAATCAAGCTACACATTTGAGGAGGATGATACACCTCATGCACCAAATTCGATTTCTATGAATCCAAAGTGAAACCAAAGCCCAAATTTTATGCTACACCCTCATGAGGCCCCTCCACATTATATATTATGTTGTCAATTTTCTTCCTCGTACAACAATTCTTGTTTTTCTGATGTTCTTTATTGTTATAGTTGTTGGGTATAGAAGATACAAGAGATTAAAGAAAAAAATATGACAAAAACAAGAAAGTTGACCAAAAAAATTTGTTTGGATGCTTCAACTGGTATTGAAATTGAAAGTAACAAAAAGGAGGGGTCAAAGGAAGCTATTCAACATGAAGTTGAGAAACAAGAATATGAAAGTGAACTATCATTGAGAAAACTCCTTCCAGAGTTGCATTTATCCGATTAAAAGAATAAGAAACTGGCCTTCACCACAAGTCTATCAATGAGTTGATTGGGATGGCTAAAAAATACTATGATGATGTAGCACTCCCAAAACTGGTATCAATTTTTGGTTCATTAGAATTATTGCCTATTTATGGGAGAACATTGACTAACTTTATGCATACACGAGGCTTACAAATGCGTTCCTTATGTTGTGTGGTTAAACTTGCAAACAAACTTCCTCATGTGCAATCACTTTGCATTCATGAAATGGTGATCCAGGATTTCAAGAACATATTACAAGCAATTATTTAGACTTGGTTGCATATATTGGTGCATCTTTGAATATTATTCTTGGAACACCATCAAACAAAAATGGTGACCGAAATTGCATCTCAAATTCTCTTAAATGTAAATGGGTAGAGGTGTTTCTGTACAAAATATTTGGATGGAAAATCAATAATTTCAATTGCCCAGATTTAAGAAAGTTTGCAATTTTATAGGGTCTTTTCCATAAGGTGGAATTTGAGTTGGATCCTAGAGATTAGGACATGGAAAACACAAACCTATTCAAGAAATAAGAAATTATCGGCATGGTTCCAGTGTGTAAGAAAGTTTCATTCTCATCTGCAGATGGTCGAACCTTGTTAGAATCATAAAAAACTGCTCTGGACAAAGGGAAACTTGATGATGTTGTTAACTATGGGACCAAGGCTCTAGAAAATTTGGTGGAATTTTTGTGGTGCTTACCATCAAATGACAGTTGGAACATATATGTTGTTAGGTGTTGTATTCTATCATATAGGATGCAATAGCTTTTATTCATGCAGTCCTGGCAAGAGCAAATTATAAGAGAGGATTATGATATCTTTAGAGTTTCCAAGAAAATGATGATCAATTATTCATATCCTTAGAGTTCTAAACATGTTGAGCATGATCCATTACCATTTCCTTGACATATTGATTTATGTAGCTAGGCTCTGCTAGAAACATATAAATTAACTTCATTTTTCTTAACTTTTTGGGAGTTATTAGTGGATCTATTTGCATAAAAGAAGGTGGAAAATATCAGATTTGTATTATGGGCATGATCAATGCCTACTTCATTTGGCGTGAGTTCATGCCAATCCTAAGGCATGGGGGAGATGTTGGGTCACTATTTTGACACATTTTACACTATCGATTACCTTCTTTAATTATCCTTACCTCATCCATATACCTAGTTATCACCCCTATTACCACATGTCTATTCATGTTTTTGAAGTTTAATGCCTTTAACAAGCTTTAAGAATTAAAATTTGTATATGTTGTGATTTAGTAAGTCTTTCGTATATTAGATTTGTTTTCTAGAACATATGTTACTATTGATGGTTTTCTCAGTTCGGTTTCGGTACCAACAATTCACTTTTGGTACATGAGTTTGGTTGTTAGCATACTTCTACATCTCCGGTTGAAAATTGACCATCTTGGTTTCAAATATCTAGATGTCAGCATGGTGTGTGTGTCCCTTGGTTCGTGCCCAGGTCGCACATGGAAGCCTCTAGGCGTGGTCAAGGGTTTTCAGTCAAGAATGTGCCAAATCAGTAGCAGTTAACTTCGAGTGCAATTACCAAGATAATGAGAATGAATCCCAAAATTATGGAACACAGGTTTTGTGCAGAAAGGCCTAATTGGGTAATAATAGAGTGGATTCTCTAGAAGGTGAAATATTTGAGAGATATGGACAAATCTCTAATATGATTTTGTCTAGATTTAATATTGTGGTCGATTTTCAAATTCTCTTAATTTGTAAGATTCAGATTGGATGTTATTTGAGAGTTATTGTTTAGGGAGTTGGTTATTATCCTCCTCCATTATTCCTTTGTATAAATATGTTTATCAAATTGTATTAAGGGGGAATGTAATTGTTGAATTGAAGCTGGGAAACAATCCATGCGATTTGTTGTCCATTATAATTTTAGAACGTTGTGTATGAATTGATGCACACATTGTAAATTAAATCCTCTGTTCTATAATACAAATTGTAGCATTGATTAATGATGTTCCTTTGATTCTACTATTGTAAGTATATAACTCACTACAAGTTGGTAAAGGCCCACAAATCTAGGATGTGTATCTTGTCTGTATTTTATTTTAGTAGTTTAGTTTGTTATGTTAGTTCGATTTTGCATCATAGAAGCGTGATCATGCCCTATAACATTAAGAATTATAGTTTCCATTTGATTTATATTACTATGTTACAGTAAATTTGTAGCTTTCTTTGTATTTAGGAAAACTAACACTTATTCCAATCTTTATTTATGTTTGATTACAATTTCAATCAGTTTGATATTTCATTTGATGTGTTCCTTTTACACTAAAGCAATTCCAAGGATTTTTTTGTGCTACAATAATTGGAAATCTTCGGGAGTTGAACTCATCATTGTGAGAGTATAGGAACATTTAGGTGGAAGAGAATACCTCGACCCCTGCTTAGGAGAAACTGTTAATAGGTCAATACCTGATTTGACTCTTTTGTTATTTTACTTTGAATGAATGCATATGTTAAAATGAATGGAAAGAATCTCTCAGAGTCGCGATTGCATAGAGATTAGTAATTTGAATGCAAATTTGTAGTGCCACCAACAAGGACTTGTCACACTTAAACATAGCAATTTGCATATTTACTTTATGAGTTTACAAAATTTATCATTTTTCTTTCTAAGCTAATAATTCCAAGATTTGATCAGTAACAGTTTGTAAGAGTTCAACTTTAACGTTGACTACTTTGGGTGGTAGCTTGAATGGTATGCATTTTCATAAAAGTTAAATTGCAATAATTGGAACTCATTTAGTTTGATAAGTTAACCATCCCTCATGTTCATGAACACTTTAACCTCAAGTAAAATATTGCACTATAAGTCATTAATGAAACCTCAAACTAATGAACTAATTATTGTTCATAGATTTGATTTCCAGTTTTAAGTGTTTTTAGATCCTCTCATACATTGAAGTCTTAAGTATTCATCGATTAAAAAATATCCCATAAGAAAACATACTCATGCACAGGCCACACATCTTGGCATAGTATGAGTGCCCTTGTTCATCTTGATATAAATCTATGAATGCAAGATTAAGGTGTCTGAGATCTACTTCTGATTCCCTTGGATTTCTTTGTGATTTGGATTGATATCTTTAGCAATAGGTCATTTGGTTTCATTGCATCCAAAAGTGTGTTTTGCTGGCATTCGTTGCTAACATAAAATATAATAGGATTTGTTCCCGCATTTCCTATGCTTGCACCTCGAAATCTACGAACTTTCAGATTGATGATTTAATGTCATGGATTTATACATATAAATAATCCCACAGTACCCAAAGGGATAATGAATGTAATGTGGCCATAATCATGGAATAGGTCCACTAAGTACTTGATGGGAAATAGATAGGCCCATTATGTAGTTAAGAGGAAATAATATAATAATAAGGAGTAGTTGGCATGGACCACTAAGAATACTCATATATTAACATTGAAAGTTACAAATCTATGTAGAGTGAAACCATACAGGTTGATGAATACACATGAGTATCATTATATTGGAGATATGTGTTGGATGTATTATTTTGTAGCAAACATGACTTGTGGAGTGATTCCTTCCATAAGGAGCATTTGATGGTCTTACAATACCTTAATGGTTCAAGTCTCTATGTTATTGTGTTCTTTGTGATGTGAATGTTTGGTATTTTCTGAAGACATGGTTTAATTTTCAAACTCAAGGGTTGTATTTCATATCTTTGATCTTTGATCTATAAAGGTTCACTACATCCCTTGAATCTTTATTTTAAGCAATCAGGGGATTTCCCAAGTCATTAAGCATGAATTGAGATTATCTATGTAGAGTAAGTCATTAAGCATAACCCATGTCTCATGAACATTAGTCAGCTTGACCAAATTTATCATAATATCAAATATTTTACTTAACACTATTTTTTTTTTTAAATCTGAAGGAATCAATAATTGTTCGAGATTATGTGGACAAAGCCTGGGTTCAAGTCCAATTGGTTTCCAAATAACCCATAGGGTAGTGCTAAGAACCCGCAAGTCAATGCTTAGCAGATAACTTATGACTTAGCAAGGGTTGAAACGTCTGGAGACACACCCACGAGGGGGTCCTACTCATGGAGATCCATACCCTTCTATCCTTATCATAATGGACCAGAGTCTAATCAAGGATTTGAACCTAGATGAAAAAAGTGCAAAACCTACTTCCCAACCAAACCACCTCAACCCACACTTAACATTCATTACACAAAGTTATCATAATGTACTTAAATCCCAACAACCAATACTTTTTTTTTAAATTTTTTTATTTCCAAGATTTCTAGTTAAGCTTTAAATAAACTTTGAAATAGCATGGTGATCATTGATCACTAATAAAGATGCTAAGGGAAAACCACTTATCCCATACAACATATCCATTTATAACACGACAAAAAAACTAATATTCACTGATATATTGGTCAAGATTGATATCTAAGATAGAAAGTTTGGAGTTTGAGATTACGAAACAGTGGTGGAGGATTACTTTATTTTTGTTTATATAATTAATAATTTTTTGGGGGACCAAGTTCCCTTATCGATATTTATTTATCTACTCGAATCTAGGCCGTGTTGTTTAAAGATTGATACAAAGTTTGGAGTTCGACATCACAATAAAATGGTGGAAAATTACTTTATTTTTGTTTATACATTTTAATTTTTTGGGGAGGGGGACCGACTTGTTCCACCAAGTTCCCCTATAGATATTTATTGCTCAACTAGAATCGAGGCGAGGCCGGAATTAAGGTCACTAATGTGGGATAAGACGTTAGCATAGGCTATATAATCACCTCCATGAGGGCCAATTAAGGATGCCTT
>SNQJ01S0113400.1:0-27912 GCA_010110895.2 Picea sitchensis
CACTAATGCCATTTCACCATACATGCCCTATCTAAACAAGTTTTTGAATAATATGTTTGTCACACATGATATTATGAATAAAGTATCTTGATGAAGTTGGTGGTATTGTCATGGAGCAATCTTACATATGGTTAAAATGCAAAATGGAAAACATGACAAAGGTATACATATTTGTCATAATAATAACCAAATTATGCACGGTATCTACAACAACACATGTTATAGAGTGTGCTTATTATAACATACCAATGCTTACATTTCTTAAAAGATCGTTGACCCAAGTTCAATGCCTCGTGGTCACTCTTGAATCTCTCATAGGAAATAGACTAATAACTTAAAATCCAAATATATTTGACAAAATTGATAACCTATTCCTTATCGACTAGTAAATTATTTTAAATAACCAAATTTTATTTACACTTGAAATATTTTACACCTCAAAATCATCTACAAAAACTAAACAAACAACTTTAAATATTTTAAACGTTTTCTTACCTTAAAAATAAATAAAAATTAAATTCCAAAAAACAATTCAAAGATAAAATTTGAGCCCCATGTTCAATCAATCAAGCCATAATCAATCAATCCAACACACTTTTGTTTTCTCTATGATCGATTTCACGCGGATTGCATGAGTTATATATTTTCTTGGAATCTTTTTCTTTGCCCATTCAAAGATGGGTACCTCCTTCGAGAAGGAGGCCTAGAGCTTACGACTTACTATGTAAGCTTGGCCATGCGCAATCACAATCATAGAAGTTGTTTTTATAACCTACCAAAAAAATGTCATGCCACATTTTCACATCATAATTTTGTTTTTTTTGCCAATTCACAAAGTCTCCCCCATCTTAATCGGTTTGCATGTAATATAAGAGAAAATACAAAAAGTAAAGGAAGTTGTAAGTATTTTATTGTCTGGAAAAAAAATAGTAAATATTATTAAAAGCATTTAAATTTGAATTAATGATAATAATAAATATGTTAAAGGTGTTTTGTAAGGAGAATTTCGTCATCCAACTTTCGTCCTTTATTAAGAGTCTATGAAAGTATGTCACGCATCAGTGTATGTGAGAACCACGTGGCAAATATTTTTCTAATGTTGTTTTCCAATGTTGAGGAAAAAGACAATGATGCCAATCACCTATCCCTCTCAAAAAATGCATCTTGACCTTCCTCCATTGCCTTATTGCACCGCCTTTACACCAATGACCTTATCCTTCCTCTTTTCACTACCTTGATTTCGATTGACACCTAATTAGAGCTCATATTTTAGATAAATCAACAACTAGATCCCATATGTATATGATATTATTTTACCAACCAGGCCACCAATATAAGATTGCTAGATTGAATCTCCACCTTGCAAAATCAAAGAGGAAAAATGAAGTATGTAGATAAAGGAAAAGCTACATGTGGGTGTAAAAAAAATTCTCAATTGAAATGGAGTTGCGTACACTCGTGACTCTATGAGATTCAAATCCAAGAAGGGAGCATGAGTGTTATTTAAAGTTTCTTCCCATATATTCATTCCTTCTTTTTCATTTGTTATCTTGTATAATTGTTCGATACACGGATAGCCATTGATATTTTGAAGAGCAAAGATTCTAAGAAAGTTTCCATCATTTTCTCTCTTACATTCTTAACAATCCTGTCTATCTATTTATATATTTAAATGGATTAACAAAATTTAGGATTTTGGAAGTAACATTATGTCATATTTATATTCATTCCTTCTTTTTCATTTGTTATCTTGTATAATTGTTCGATACACGGATAGCCATTGATATTTTGAAGAGCAAAGATCCTAAGAAAGTTTCCATCATTTTCTCTCATGCATTCTTAACAATCCTGTCTATCTATTTATATATTTAAATGGATTAACAAAATCTAGGATTTTGGGAGTAACATTATGTCATATTTCTCAAGTGCAGGAACTATGTTTTTCTCAAATACTAGTGGTTCCTCGCTAGAGATTAGTAATAGTATTTACCTCCATAATTCACCTTTTCTAAAGCCATCACAATATGTTCCTTCCATCCCTTGTCCATGTTTCGACTGCAATGAATTTTCCTCACGAAGAACTCATTAATAGGTTCTATGACAGCTCCAACATAGACTTAAATGTTTATGGTCTTAGGGACAATTAGAGAGTCCACGGACCTTAAGATGTGGGTTGTAGATACAAGGATCGATTCCTTGATAGTAAGTATACACTCTAATGTGTGTTGTGCATTCCCACATATTTGTATGTATAATATATACACAATGTATATACCTCCATGAACTCATGCATGTAGATCATTATGTGTTTTAGACAATGTGAGCATGAAAAATATGTATTCATACAAGTGGATGCTTTATTTTTTATTAGGTAGCACTTTCATTAATAAAACTTCATGGATGGGCCTTCATGGAAGAAGCGTTTTCTATGTATTGGGAATGTTCCATAACAACTTTTCCTCAACAACCTCCTACTTCTGCCCATATTCGATGCACTTCATCCTTCAAGCAAAACAATTCCACTGGTGGTGGCCTATCGTCTTTGTCCTTCATGTCTCCTCTATTCGCCATATGGAATAGGCTAAACTTGTAGTAAACATACCCACTTTTCAGGTTAAAAAAGGAGCTAAATATAGCTATATTTTTAGGGGTAGCTTAGGGTTTTCTTGATCGAAGTTCCATGCATTTCAAAAACTTGTTCGCTAGCATTTTTCCCAATTTTAAACCACCACGGATGCTTTCTTGGCTCTATCTATTTCAATGGCATCTGGTTACAATGCTTTCTTGACTCTCTATCAATCCTCCTCTCCTTGACCAAAATACCCATTGAGAATGAGAGTGAAGGATAGAATAGGGAGAGTTGGGGTGTAAGGGGAAGATCAACAACCATGACCCTTCATTTCTCCTTCCTCGGTATTCTCTCCTATTTTATCTCTCTCTTTTCATTTTTTTTTCTCAAATTCGTTTTTTTCTTATTCAACTTTACAATTGCATCACTTTACATATATTATTCAACCTTCGTTAATTGTTGAATTGGGTTACAAGAATTGAGTCTTACCCACTCATTGGGTCAAATCCATTTCGGACCACACCTCTCAATCAAGAGGCTTTTTGGTATCCATAAGTGCAAAGAAACTAATATGGATCAATGTGCATTATTTATGGAATGAGGCTCTGACTCTAGCTCCTAGAAATAGCTCTGACTCTGAATTGTGGCTCTGGATATTATATTTGGTCCATGGCTACAACTCTAGCTTTGGTTGTTGGCACACTTTTTTCTGCAATAAAAGTCTTCTCACTGACTCTTAGGTCTAAGCAATCTTCAAATATGAACTCTAGACTCAACACTCATTGCCATCTCTCTCTCTATTTTGGAGACACTCCATCTTGGAAATCACGAAGCCAAATCAAATGTTTTTCTTCTTGTTTAGTGTGACCCTAACACATTGCCATCATGTATCAATTTCATGAAAGGAAGTGTGGTATTCCTTCTCTTGCCAGGATCAATTGTTTCCTCGCATGGAAATAACTATCTAGTGTCTGCACATGCTTGCAAGTATGTCATGGATTTCTCAAGAAATCCTCCAAAGGTCATTGAGCTTTGTGCACCCATCTCTAGAAAATCTTCAAGAACATATTCTTCTAATTCAATATTGAAAACAACAAGTGGAATGGTGCTACTCTTGGCATAAATCCATCATCCGTCTTGAGGTAAAAAAATGAGCTAAATATAGCTATTTTTTTAGGGGTAGCTTGGGTTTTTCTTGATCGAAGTTCCATGTATTTCAAAACATTGTTCATTGGTGTTTTGCCCAATTTTAAACCAACCCATATGCTTTCTTGGCTCAATGTATTTCAATGACATCTAGTTACAATGCTTTCTCGACTCTCTGTCAATCCTCCTCTCCTTGTCCAAAAGACCCATTGAGAATGAGAGTGAAGGAGGAAATATGGAGAGGTGGGGGGTAAGTGTAAGGCCGAAAACCATGACCCTTCATTTCCCCTTCCTCGGTATTCTCTCCTATTTTATCTTTTTATTTTCATTTGATTTTTTTCTTCTCGAATTCATTTTTGTCTTATTCAACTTTACAATTGCATTGCTTTACATATCTTACCTAACCTTAGTTAATTGTTGAATTGGCTTGCAAGCACTGAGTCTTACCCACTCATTGGCTTAAATCCATTTCGAAACAGACCTCTCCATCAAGAGGCATTTTGGTCTTGAAAAGCTCAAAGAAACTAATATGGATCAATGTGCATTATGTCTAGAACATGGCTTTGACTCTAGCTCCTGGAAATAGATATGACTCTTTCTTGTGGCTCTAGCCACTAGCTTTGGTCCCTGGCTACAACTCTATCTCTGGTTGTTGGGTAACTTGTTCTTGCAACATAAGTCTGAGAAATCTCCAAATATGAACTCTAGACTAAACACTCATTGTCATCTCTCTCTTTATATTTTGGAGACGATCCATATTGGAAATCACGAAGCCAAGTCAAATGTTTTTCTTCTTGTTCAGTGTGACCCTAACACACTGCCATCATGTGTCAATATCATGAAAGGAAGTGTGGTATGCCTTCTCTTTCTAGGATCAATTCTTTCCTAGCATGAAAATAACTATCTAGTGCATGCACATGCTTGCAAGCATGTCATGGATTTCTCGAGAACTCCTCCAAAGGTCATTGACTTTTGTGCACCAATCTCTAGCACATATTCTTCTAATGCAAGATCGAAAACAACCATAAGAATGTGGCTACCCTTGGCATCAATCTGTCGTCCATCTTGTTGGTGATGCAAACCTCCTATGTTGCAATCTCTCCTTGAACTAGAGATGTAAGGAGGTTTTCATCTTCTACAATCTTCACTCTCCACACCCTTTTTCAATTAGTGTGGAGACCGATTTACTGTAGAAAGAAGAAAGTTAAAAATAATAGGGTTTGTTAAAAATGAGAATGGAATCCCTATATTTGGTAAAGAAACCAATAGCATTTAACCATATTCATTATTCACCTCTTTGAAAATGTGCCATCATTGACCAACTCTCCAACCATGACTCTATTGTTGCAATTCTTTACCCATTGAATCCAAAAATATACAAAAATAAAACACCATAAGGAAGCTTTCATATTTCTTCTAATCAATTATTTCTGCTTGTGGTGGCTTTTTATTTGATCTACGTCTCATTTCCTATACATATAGAAATTTAATTTTGTTTTGTTGATATTTAAATCATACACAATGAGATCATACCACAGTTACCATGTTCGAATTTGAGTTCAAGAAAAATATTGGGGAATATAAATCTTACACATTTTGAAAAAATGTTATTTTTTCAAAATTAAAAAAAAAAAAAAAAATTCCTATATTTCGAGCGCATTACCCCTGATTGGACTGTTTTGGACAGTGAGTGGGGTAGAACAATCTCCGACTCTAATTTGTTACGTAAGACGTGATGTAGATGTTTACGTAAACGCGTGTATTTGTTATCCACACGATTATCGACGGACTGCAACTTTATAATTAATATTCTGTTTGAAATGGCCATCTTTGTCTTTGAATTTGATTGTGATTTTTCAAATATGATTTGTACCAAATTTCAAGTACTTTTCCATTATTTTAAATAAATTGAAAAAAAAAAAAACATTCTTAACATGTTTAGAATACTACTTTTACATAATATATAATAAACTTAATCATATTAATTAGAATATAATAATATAATTTTATTATCCCATAAGTCACATTTAAATGTTTTTAATAAATCATTGTTTTTAATTTTTAACATATTTTATAGACTTACATTTAAAAAAATTAAAAAATTGTTCAAATCAAGCATGAGACCTTGATAACTTGAGCATGATATAGATGCTTCTTTCTTAGTATGAGGCTAAATTGTAATAGGGGGTTTTGTCATTGGAAGAAAACATAACTCCATTGATGTGTATTGCATTACCATGAGAGATGCATAAACACAATCTAAGTGATTGTTGGTCTTCTTGAAGAGATGACTCTTCCTATCACCTATGACTCTTCATATTTACATTTTTATTACAATAACGCAATCCCAAGGATTATGTGTCCAACATCCCCCCCTTAAGTTGAAGGGGTGTTTGTGAGTCCAAACAACATTCTAAACTTTTTAGAATTTTCTCTTCCAAGTGTTTTTGTGAAGATGTTTGCAATTTGTTCATTTGTGGAACAATGTCTCAAGTGAATAGTCTTGTCCTCTACATGATATCGAATCAAGTGATACTTTGTGTTGATGTGCTTAGTTCGATCATGGAATTTAGGATTCTTGGCCAACTTGATTGCAAAAGTATTGTCAACTAGAAGACAAGTAGAATTCACTTGTTTATCCTACAAATATTCAAGTTTTTTCCTAAGCCACACAATCTCCTTCGTCGCTCGTGCAACAGCTACATATTCTACCTTTGTTGTGGAATCTGTTGGAGCTCACTGTTTTCCTAATCTCGTGGAGACAATTGTTGATTCAAGACTCATGACGTAGCAAAAGTTGATACTCCATTTTCCTTATCCCCAACAATGTTTGAATTAGAATATTCGATCACGTTGAAGTCATCCACCTTAGAGTACATGAGTCCAAAATAATGAGTTCCTTTCAAGTATTTTAGAACTCTTTTTATAGTAGACCAATATCCTTCACAAGGATTTTGCATGAACCTGGTTCACTTGTTTATCCTGCAAATATTCAAGTTTTTTCCTGAGCCACTAAATCTCCTTCGTCGCTCATACAACTGCTACATATTCTACCTCTATTATGGAATCTATTGGAGCTCATTGTTTTCCTGATCTCGTGGAGACAATTGTTGATATAAGACTCATGAGATATCATAAAGTTGATACTCCATTTTCCTTATCCCCAACAAAATTTGAATCAGAATATTCGATCATGTTGAAGTCATCCACCTTGGAGTACATGAGTCCAAAATAATGAGTTCCTTTCAAGTATTTTAGAACATCTTTTGTAGTGGACCAATATCCTTCACAAGGATTTTGCATGAACCTGGAAAGAATCCCAACAACAAATGAAATGTTTGGTGTGGTGGTAGCAAGATAGATAAGACTTCCCACAAGTTGTCTATACTTGGTTACATCCTTAAAGTCATTCCATTCTTTTGATGTGAGTTTCAAATTCTATTCCATTGGAGTAGAAACGAGATTGCACTCGACCATGCTAACCTTGTTCAAAATTTCTCCAATGTACTTTTTCTCGGAGATAAATATGTACCTTGGATTTTGAATTACCTCAATTCCCAAATAGTAGTGAGGATGTCCCAAATATATCATCTTGAAGCCTCTCTTCAATTATTTCTTTATGGTTGTAATGTAGGTTTCATTGTTTCCTATTATAAACATATCATCTACATATACGACAAGATATACAACAATTTTTCCAAGTTTCTTGACAAACAAAGTTGCATCGTCAAGATTGAAATGCTTCAAATTTAATTTCAAAAGATGCTCAGTTAACTTTTTATACCATGCTTGCGGTGCTTGTTTCAAGCCACATAAGGATTTGATGAGCTTGCATACCTTATGTTATTGTCCCTTCAAAACAAAGTCTTCTGGTGGAGACATGAAAACATTATCTTCCATGTCTCCATTCAAGAAAGTAGTCTTCACATCCATTTGATGAATTTTCCAACGATTGTGTGCTACCATGGAAAATAGAGTACGTATGATGTCCCATTTTGTTGTGGGGGGAAACGTCTCCTCATAATCAACACCTTCTTTTTGTGCAACTATTTTTCCATGAGCCTTGCTTTGTGCTTGTCGAGTGAGCCATATGATCTGTACTTGTTCTTGAATACCCACTAGTAGTTGATTGGTTTGGTTCCAAATGGAGGATCCACCAAATTCCTTGTCTCATTCTTGATGAGAGCTTCATATTCCTTATGCATGGTTTCTTTCCATTCATCATGAGAAGTGGCTTCTTCAAAGGAAGTCAGTTCAAGGTTAGTAGATAAATTCAACTCACAATCATATGAAACATCCATGTCATCTACATCACTCGAGTTTGAATTATCTACATTACCTCCAACTTGTCTTGAGGACATTTTAGTTCTTGTCTTTCCGACCTCACAAGATGAACATTTTTAAGTGTTTTTGTGAGCCATTTTGGCGGACCTTTATGAGATGGTCCAGCTTTCTCAGCTGATTGAGATGGTGTTGAGTTCTCATCAAGTCTCATCTTTTCAATCCTCTCAATCACATCATTAAAATGAATTCCAGGTTCTGATGAAGTGGCCAAAACTTTGTCATGTTGGGAAGATGGTGCTTCAAAGGAGATTCCAAAGATTGACCCAATATAGTGATCCCCCTTCAATATTTGGAATATGATCATCAAAGTTATGATATGTATTTACATGAGTGAATCTATCTAGATGATCAAGTTGCCTCTCAATAATTTCTCTTTCTTCGAGGATTCAAGAAAGATTACATCTTTGGAAATGATGAATTTCTTGTTTGTCTTATTGTAAAAATGATATCCCTTGGTGGTATTTGAGTACCCAAAGAAGATTCACTTCTGACTCCTTGCATCAAGCTTTCTTCTTTGCTCCTTGGGAATCAAGGCATAGCAGGTGGAACCATACCCTAAGATGTCTCACCGAAGGAATGCGACCATACCACATTTGATATCAAGTCTTGTTTTTAAGAGAATGAGATGGAAACATATTTTTCACATAAACTGCACATAGAACTGCATCATGCCAAGACATTAATTTAACATTCTTGAAAAACATCATCGAATGAACCATATTTAGGAGTGTCCTGTTCATTTTCTCAGCCATATTTTTTTGTTGAGGATTGTATGGAACTGTGGTTTGATGTTTGATCCCATGTTGGTGACGGTAGATTTTAAATTCATTAGATGTATATTCTCTTCCATTATTAGTGTGAAGAGAGTCAATATGCGATTGAGATCCATTTTGAATCCATACATGAAATTTTTTAAAAGTTTCAAAAGCTTGTGATTTATCTTTAAATAAGTACGTCAAACACATATTAGTGTAATCGTGAATAAAATTCATAATATATCTATTTCCATTTGCAAAATGAACATACATAGGGTCACACAAATTAGAATGAATCAGTTCAAGTTTTCTACATGCTTTGGAAGTTGAATCATGAAATGGTTGGTTGTTATGCTTTCCAAGGATACAAGCATCACATTGCTTCAATTTCCTAGGACTAATAGGCAAACCAAAAACACCATTCTTTCTCAACAAACGAAGATTGTCAAAATTAATATGGCCAAATATAGCATGCCACAAAAGACTAGATGGAATTATACCTTCACCATGATGAGAGAGGTATGCAACATTTTGTGTATGGGTAGATGTCGCTTTCAACTTAAAGAATCTTCCATATTCCATTTCGGTCACGACAACCATATTTCATGAATCCTTCCTTATTTCAATTTTTCACTGAACATTTAACATAGTGGCCTTGCTATAGATGTGCAAAAGGGACATCAAGTTCCTTTCTAGCTCAAGAAGATAGATTACATTATGCAGAAGAAAACACAGGAGTCCAGACAACTTAATCCTTATAGTGACCATTCCCGAAGGTTTGAGACTTGATCTATTTGCAAAATATGCTATGTCATTTACATTGTCATTGAAGTCTTCAAAGATGTCTCTTCAAAATGTCACGTGGGAGGTTGCACCTTTGTCAAGAAGCTATGTATCTATCCAAGAAGAAAATGAAGTGTTAAAGAAATTTTCAGTTACTCCTATAATGCAATGGGAAACAACATAATGAATAGGTGCTTTAATTTTCATCAAATGAGATGTTTTAACTTCATATTCTTTCTAATTTCGTCTCTCTTTGAGCTTCTCCCATGGAACTATGAAATTAGTCACTTCATGTGACCCATTCCTTTCACAATGGGTAGAATGAAGATCATATCTCTAACAAAGAGTATGACAACCCCACCTATGTTTGAGCTTCTTCTTTCCTCCTCCTTTCATTTACTACTGACAAATGAAAGGAAGGAAGCAAGAAGTAGGTGACAAAGCCATCATGATCTATAAACTCAATCGACCTTCAAAAATTTGAATGTGCTTCAACCAGTTCTTGCAACTAATGCTACCATGTTGTATGGCATCCAAGGATACCTTAGCTTCTCGTGACCAAAATAGATAATGAAGTCGAGCTTAATGTCTATATCATAACGAAAATGATCTCCCAAATAACAAGACAACAATCCCTCCATTTCACCATTAAACTAACAAGGACTAACTGCTAGTTCGATTCTAGATGACCAATTGAAATTTTGATTAGTTTGATTAGCCTCTACCTGGAACGCCACACCTCGAAAAATCGACTTAGACCATTAGTGCCTCAAACCAAAGAATAGATGGATTAGAGAGTTTTTGTGAGGGAAATTGACGAGGCGTGAGCGTATGTTTACCAGACTAGGCATGGAAAATCATCGGACTATCATTTAGCCTCTCTCACGGGGTATCACGAATAATCAATGAGAGAGGGAAGTCACGGGTTAGCATGGACATTATATGAGTGAAGGAAGTTTGCATTTGACAGACGTAGGGTTACGTTGGCTAGCTCAGTTGCTGAAATTCTGTTCTCCACCAATTAGGGTTCTCTGTGTGAGGAATTCGCCCAAAGGGCGATACCATTCTATTAGGGTTTAAGAAGACGGGGGATGCATGAGAGAAAACATTAAGGTTTGAGAAGCGTGAGAGAAATCATGTTGACTAATGGCTACAGGAGCTCGATGATGCAACCTACGGTAAAATAATGCATGGGGAATTCATAGCTAGGGTTCTGTGTGAGTGAAACGTAGGCTGGAAAAGAGAATCAACGTGAGTTCCAAAGGGAAGAGGAGCAGATAAAAAGAAATTTATACATGTTGGGGGAAAGAAAATGGCTAGAGAAATAATGGATTTAGCTTGGGCTATGAGGCAAGGCATTGGCAGAAAAAGTAACTCCACTGATGTGTATTTCTTTAACATGAGAGGTGCATAAACACAATCTAAGTGATTATTGGTCTTCGCTAACAGATTACTCTTTTTATCATCTACAACTTTTCATATTTACATTATTATTACAATAACAAAGGAGTATGTGGCCAAAAAGTTCTTGTATTCAGGTAAGTTTATGGGGATAATGGTTAGGTGATTTTCTATTATAACCTCGTTAACCATAATATGAGTTATTGTGTATCTAGTAAATACTACTAAAGAAAATAGGTTAATGATCCAAAATCCAAAGACATTTGGAATAGTGGAAGTTTGCAAGTTTCTCAACTAGTAATAAATCAATTTAGATGTAGGATTTTCGTTGTGTTGGAAAATTAAAAATATGAATAGTAAATAATTTTAAATATTAAATACATTTATTGCTTCTTGATCAAAAGATAACTCCTTAAGGTGAATCTTCTTTTTTTGAAGTTGGAAAATCGTATTATTGTCAATCAACAGTGAGGGAAAGTGTCACTCAGTGTTATCCACAAATGCATATTGACTCATCACCATTATCGAGGAAAAAAATGCCACCTACAATGAATCACTAGTGGTCCATAAGGGGGGGAAATTCCACTCATATTAGATGTCTATGAGTCTTGGGTCATTAACTTGTTTCATTACGTCTAAGGAAGATGGGTTCTTATCCAATCAAAAGCAGGTCTAGGTCTTACTCTAGGACCAAAATGTGGTTTCAACCTAGATAGTATTTGCAAGATAGCTAATGTCACTTATGGTACAATTTTATGTCTTACTTTACGACCAAAAGGCGGTTTCAATGTAGATACTATTTGCAAGATAACTAGTGTCCCTTGTGATACAATTTTAGGTCTCATTCGAGGAACAAAAGCTAGTTTTAGACTAGATAGTATTTTCAAGAAAACCAATGTCCCTTGTGATCATTTCCCAAACTACATCAAATGATGTCACGTGCTTTTTAGTAACATTTAACTTTAATCCCATACATAAATCCAAATACTACCACAAATGTATTTTTTAAGTGAAACATTTTTACTCTCATATTACATTAAAATACAATGATTTTGTTAATTTTTTAATAAAAAAATCCTAGTTCTTTTTCATTTATTTATACATCTATTTAATAAAAACATTAAAAAAACAAATTGAAATAGTCATTCAAATTATTTAAAAAGAAGAGAATAACAAAGTGTGCTACCCAAGAAAATTATGCATCTCGTCATGATTAACTGGTAATTCTATTGAGTTGGGTTGAGAAGGTATCCACTAATCTTCCATTTTAACTTCTCTCTACTAATTATTTGGTATATTAGATCCAATCTACCTTTCTCGGGAAAAGGGAAATCTGCCAATGTTTGCAAAGAAATAGCAATAATTCACGAACATTGGAGAGGAAAATCCATAGATCTATATAAATTATAAAAAAAAGTACATCAATACAGTGTCAAAGAAGAATCTGTTACTTGAGGGACGAAATATAGGGTTGTGTTTCACTCAACTTAGGTGGGGGAGGTAGCTTATGCCCCAAGAAACCATGATCTCCTAGGCTAGGTCGGGGGTTAATTGAAATATCTCTCTCCAGCGAAGAAGGGTTTCTTTCTATAGGAGCATCAAGTGCACTATTACCTTGAGACAATTGAGGTACCTTTCGAATCCAAGGTCTCAATATTTCCTTATCCCTCTCTCTCAAATTTGATTCTACCAACATTGCGATTTGAAGTTTATAGTAAGAGTCTCTCTCTAGTTATTTTTGTATCATAAGGCTATCATGAATTGAGTTACCTTACCCCTTGATTTTCCCTCCTTTTATAAAATGATGAAGGAGGTTCTAGAGATAGGTCCAAAGCTTGGAATTTGATGAATAATAGGTCATACACAAGTTCCAAGGCTCGTGATAGATCATATCCATCCTATACTGAGTTGATCTCTTCTCAACTCCTTAAATCTAGAAGGTTCTAGGGGAGGTCGCTTGTTGCACAAGAGAAACAATAGACTAGTCACAACTTGCATGAGGACAATAAGAGACAGGTCACTCTTATAAGAAGGAAAAGAGCCATAGTGCTAAAAAATAGTGAATTTTTTTATGGGGGCATGTAATCCTGGAAAGATGACATCAATAGGTCCTTTATGAGGCATAAGGTGACAAATAGAGGTATAACATGTAGTCAAGAAAAATGTGTCATTTTTCCCATTCTAAGATGCAAGTTTTAAGGTCATTGGTTTTCTCTCTAAATCGAACAAAAGACTCTTGACCTATACATAGTATAATTGTCAAGAGGATAGGTGCCATCCACTAATTGGATCTCCCATTCTCAAAGCGAAGGATAAAATACATTATTATTGATAAGTGAAAATTGATTGGGAAATTTATAGGCCTTTGGCCTTGTCCAAAAGCTATGGATTCATGGGAAAAAAAGCAGGGGCTCCCAAAATTCAAAGACAAGTTTTTTATTTTTCTCATGGTCAAGGATATTATTTGTTTATTTTTCAAAATTGGGGGCAATGAGACCTAATCCTCTACTCTAAAGCCTATTTCATGGGATCTAGGGGTTTGCATCTTTCTCACTGGTCTCTTAACTCCAATACAAAAGAGGATATCAAAACAACCCTTATGTGGGTTATGCTACCACATTTTCCTTTAATATCGTGGGATGAAATCACCCTTATATCCATTAAGGAAAAATTGGGTTGATATGTTAATGGGGAAGAGATAAAAGGAAACTTGTATTCTTGTGTGAGAATATGTGTGAAAGTGGACCCAGAGAGGGGCCTCCCGAAAGAGTTGGAAATTAATATGGATAATTATAGTCACTGCCAAATGTTTGATTATGAAAAAAATCCTTTCAAGTGTAAATATTATCACGATTACAAATATTTTTCAAAAAAACCGAAGGAATCAAGAGGACTAGTCTCCCTCAAAGAAGACTTCAAAACCCTCTAGTGATATGGAGTAGAATCTAAAAAACCTAGTAACTATTAGGCATAAATAATCCTAGGTTAAGGGGCTACAACAACTAAGGAAACCTTAGGAAGGAATAAATCATCCAACAACATAAATGAATACATTGTAAATCAAGAGAGTTCAAATAAGGAAAGTAAGGAGATAGATAAATTGTAAGATGAAGAAGCAATATAACTTGTAACCGCTGCAACACTACTTTGGAACCAACATCCAGGTTCCTCCACCTAGCCTAATGAAGAGTAACTCACACCTCCTAACTCTTTGCTTGAGATAGGTCCTAGAAAGAGAAGGGGTCTCTTTATGACGGCATAAATGATAAAAAATGGTTGGAAACAAGGGTTTCCATAACTAAAGGGAATATCTTGTGGACAAAGGAAAGTGGCTTGCAAACTCTAGCAAAATTTTTCCATCATAATGATGCTCTGAATATTGATTCTTCTCCTCTACCCCTTGGCATCCTTTTATACTCCAGAAAGTTGGTTGGAGTACTTATCCATGGGAAATAGGGGGTTAGGAGCCGGAGGAGCCTAAATTTTACAATTTTATATTCCTTTTTAGCCAAATAAATGCATACTCGCTTTGTTGAAGAGAAATTAGTGTACATACACATGCTGCATAACTGCTAGGGTGTGTATGGCTTGAAAAATGAGGTTTTTAAAGAGTTTTGAGGAGGAAGAAAGGGGAATTGTGGTCTACAAGTAGGAAAGGGAGAAATCAGGTCAATATGTTCATCTATGTTGTTAGGTGATAAAAGATGATATAACATATACCTATATGTGATATGGGCCATTAGGGAATCTTCCTATGAATGATAATATTGAATTTGAATATCATCTTGGGTATGGAGGGTATAAATCTTGGAAAATTTGACCAGTGAAATTATAGTACCGAGGGAAAATGTATCTCTACAAATTATAAGTTTTCCATCCTACCATCAAGCCACATGTACATGATGAACATATTGTTGGGTCCTTTCCAATAATTCTCAAATGAAGTTGTAGACTCACACCTAGTGGAAAAAATAGATTTGATTGTAATTTATATATCTAAGTCAAGTTTGAAAGAAACTAAATGTTAAGTTAGAAAAGGTTACTATCTTAGGATATCACCAATTGTATATTTTTCTTTGTTTCCCTCTGTCTATTTCATAACGGACCTATTTGAAACTCTACACATCAACCACCATCTTTGTGTACTAGTATTAGGCCTATTAATATGTACATCAAGCTTTGTGTAATAGTATTATTATTAGGTTTTGTGTACTAGTATTAGGCATATTAATAGGTACATTTTAGATATTGTGTATTGAATTAAGTAATATTGTGTGCATGACAAATAAATAAATAATATTGCGAGGAGTATTTAGGGAATGGTTAAGAAAATGTAATTAAGTTTAAATAGAAAAAGTAATTGCATGTGCACGAGGAATCATTTGGCACATGACACTTGCATGCAACTAGAATAATAATATTTCATTGTTTGAGATTTGTGTCGCATGGGTGTACTCATGGATTCTTTTGGGTTAGAATCCAAATACGGGAGATGAGATATACCAAACGGGGAGATTATGATACACTGGCTTGAGTGTGTAGCCATGGGGATTAACAGATTTGGTATGTGGGTGTGAGGAGGGGTGGCTTGAGTGTATAGCCATGGGGATTAACAGATTTGGTATGTGGGTGTGAGGAGGGGTGGCTTGAGTGTGTAGCCATGGGGATTAATAGATTTGGTATGTGGGTGTGAGGAGGGGTGGCTTGAGTGTGTAGCCATGGGGATTAACAGATTTGGTATGTGGGTGTGAGGAGAGGTGGCTTGAGTGTGTAGCCATGGGAATTAATAGATTTGGTATGTGGGTGTGAGGAGGGGTGGCTTGAGTGTGTAGCCATGGGGATTAACAGATTTGGTATGTGGGTGTGAGGAGAGGTGGCTTGAGTGTGTAGCCATGGGAATTAACAGATTTGGTATGTGGTTGTGAAAAGGGGTGTCGAGGAGAGAGTTGGTAGTATTTTGGGGGATTGTGGACTATATAACCATTAATTTGTATCTTGAGGGATTTAGGTTGGGAGGAAAGTATTTTTATTTTCACGGTTATCCAAAGTGTTATTTATATTTACTACTAGTTTTGGAGATAATTGGAATTGTTGTTAGTGAAGGTTTATTCTATTCCATTTTCAATTCTCTAAATATTTATAAGTGAAGCTTTCCCATTACATATATCTTTTTATCATTTTAAAAAAGAAATGTTCATTTTGAATTATTAATTATGCTACTTTGGTGAAGGAAAGGTTAATGGGTTAAAGTTGAGAAATTATGTGAATTCACTTTAAAAAAAAGCTCCATTACTTATATGTTGTAAATTCCTAGAATGATTTGTAATCATTAGAGTATTATCCTCTTGTAGTATTTTTCATCTATAACTAAAAGAAATTGATTAGTTTATATTTTAAATAGTTTAAATTGTAATTAAATTATTAGAGTTGAAATATTTTAAATAGTTTAAATTGTAATTAAATTATTAAAGTTGAAATGAAAATTATAATTTTCCTTGAGAAATTGTTGTTGGAAATTGTGATTGAAAATTGTATTGTTTTTCATAATTATAAAAAAATAAATTTAATAGAATAAACGAATTAAAGTAATTCGTTTATTCTATTAAATTTGGGCTTGCTTGACACGAGATGTATAAATGCATCAATAGAGGGTCTAATGAGTAACGACTGAATGAAGCATTCAAACCTCCGGTATAACGGTCATGTGGGGTAGAACAATTTTAAATTTTAAACGAATTTAGAGTCCACTTTTTATAAACAAAGGTGGACTTTGACCGAGTGAAATGGAGGCGTACCTTAAAATCTGTTTCTGTGGATAGATGTGCAGCTTCATCCCTTCTTCCACGCTTTTTTCCCGGACAGCTGAAAGCATGAATTACAAAATGTTAAAGTGGATTCCTTTGAGAACTCCGAATTCCGAGATGTTAAAGTAACACCTTCTCTGGAATCTCCGACTGTAATCATCGAGAAGACGTGATGCAGATGTTTACGTAAACGCGTGTATTTGTTATCCACACGATTATCGACGGTAGCATCCATGGACCTGCACCTTTATACTTAATATTCTGTTTGGAATTGTTGTCTTTGTCTTTGAATTTGATTTTGATTGTAATTTTTCAAAAATGATTTGTAACAAATTTTAAGTATTTTTCCATTATTATATTTGTTGATAGGCATGGTATATAGTGTTGAGTTAAGTTTGATTTTCTATTAGTTCGTGGTTGATTATAAGATATATATTCCTTTATTTAAAGTTTTAAAAAATAATAATTAATTTTAAATTTTAAATCTCATTTATCTGATATTTTATTGACCAAAAACTTTGAAGTCTTATTGTTGACTTCACTTCCCCCAATGTTATTGTAATAAATATTTATGTCATCTAATCATTTCATGTCTACTCCTTCTATGCCTATTTCCTTAAACAATACTTTCATTATTATATTGGGCAGGTATATGCTACCTAGTGACCTTGTTTTAAATAAATTGAAAAAAAAACATTCTTAACCTCTTTAGAATACTACTTTTACATAATATATAATAAACTTAATAAAATTTTACAATCCCATAAGTCACATTTAAATGTTTTTAATAAACCATTGTTTTTATTTTTTAACATATTTTATACACTTACATTTAAAAAATTAAAAAATTGTTGAAATCAAGCATGAGAACTTGATAACTTCAGCATGATATAGATACTTTTTTCTTAGTATGGGGTTAAATTGTAATAGGGGGTTTTGTTATTGGCAGAAAACATAACTCCATGGATGTGTATTGCATTAACATGAGAGATGCATAAATACAATCAAGTGATTCTTGGTCTTCTTGAAGTTACATTATTATTACAATAACACAATCCCAAAGATTATGTGTCCAACATCCCCCCTTAAGATAAAGGGGTGTTTGTGAGTCCAAGCATCATTCTAAACTTTTCAAAATTTTCTCTTCCAAGGGCTTTGGTGAAGATGTCTGCAATTTGTTCATTTGTAGAACAATGTCTCAAGTGAATAGTCTTGTCCTCTACATGATATCGAATCAAGTGATACTTTGTGTTGATGTGTTTAGTTCGATCATGAAATTTATGATTCTTGGCCAACTTGATTGCAAAAGTATTGTCAACTAGAAGATGAGTAGAATTCACTTGTTTATCCTGCAAATATCCAAGTTTTTTCCTGAGCCACAAAATCTCCTTCGTCACTCATGCAACTGCCACATATTCTACCTCTATTATGGAATATGTTGGAGCTCATTGTTTTCCTGATCTCATGGAGACAATTGTTGAACCAAGACTCATGACATAGCCTAAAGTTGATACTCCATTTTCCTCATCCCCAACAAAGTTTGAATTGGAATATTCGATCGCATTGAAGTCATTCACCTTAGAGTACCCGAGTCCAAAATATTGAGTTATTTTCAAGTGTTTTAGAACTCTTTTTGTAGTAGACCAATATCCTTCACAAGGATTTTGCTGAACCTGGAAAGAATCCCAACATCAAATGAAATGTCTGGCATGGTGTAGTAAGATACATAAGACTTCCCACAAGTTGTCTATTCTTGGTTGCATCCTCAAATTCATTCCATTCTTTTGATGTGACTTTCAAATTCTATTTCATTGGAGTAGAAATGAGATTTCACTTGACCATGCTAACCTTGTTCAAAATTTCTTCAATATTATTTTTCTGGGAGATAAATATGTACCTTGGACTTTGAATTACCTCAATGCCCAAATAGTAGTGAGGATGTCCCAAATCTATCGTCTCAAAGCCTCTCTTCAACTCTTTCTTTATGGTTGGAATGTAAGTTTCATTGTTTCCTATTATCAAAATATCATCTACATATACTACAAGATATACAACAATGTTTCCAAGTTTCTTGACAAACAAAGTTGCATCGTCAAGATTAAAATGCTTCAAATTCAGTTTCAAAAGATGCTTAGTTAGTTTTTCATACCATGCTCGCGATCCTCATTTCAATCCACATAAGGATTTGATGAGTTTGCATACCTTATGTTCTTGTCCCTTCATAACAAATCCTTCTGGTGGAGACATGAAAACATTATTTTCCAGGTCTCCATTCAAGAAAGTAGTCTTCACATCCATTTGATGAATTTTCCAACGATTGTGTGTTGCCATGGAAAATAGAGTACGGATGATGTCCCATTTTTTTGTGGGGGGAAACGTCTCCTCATAATCAACACCTTATTTTTGTGCAAATATTTTTCCATGAGCCTTGGTTTTTTCTTGTCGAGTGAGCCATATGATATGTACTTGTTCTTGAATACCCACTAGTAGTCGATTGGTTCGGTTCTAAATAGAGGATCCACCAACTTCCATGTCTCATTCTTGATGAGAGCATCATATTCCTTATGCATGGATTCTTTCCATTCATCATGAGAAGTGGCTTCTTCAAAGGAAGTCAGTTCAAGGTTAGTAAATAAATTCAACTCACAATCATATGAAACATCTATGTCATATACATCACTCGAGTTTGAATTATCTACATTATCTCCAATTTGTCTTGAGGAAATTTTAGTTCTTGTCTTTCCGACCTCATCAAGATGAACAATTTTAAGTGTTTTTGTGAGCCATTTTGGTAGACCTTTATGACATGGTCCATCTTTCTCAGTTGATTGAAATGGTGTTGAGTTCTCATCAAGTCTCATCTTTTCAATCCTCTCGATCAAATCATTCAAATGACCTTCAGGTTCTGATGAAGTGGTCAGAAATTTTTCATGTGGGGAAGTGGTGCTTCAAAAGGAGATTCCAAAGATTGACCCAATATAGTGATCCCCCTTCAAGCTTTGGAATCTGATCATCAATGTTATGATATGTATTTACACGAGTGAATCTGTCCAGATGATCAAGTTGCCTCTCAACAATTTCTTTCTTCGAGGATTCAACAAAGATTACATCTTTGGAAATGATGAATTTCTTGTTCATCTTATTGTAAAAATGATGTCCCTTGGTGGTATTTGAGTACCCAAAGAAGATGCACTTCTGACTCCTTGCATCAATCTTTCTTCTTTGCTCCTTGGGAATCAAGGCATAGCAGGTGGAACCATACCCTGAGATGCCTCACCGAAGGAATGCAACCATACCACATTTTATATCAAGTCTTATTTTTAAGAGAATGAGATGGACACATGTTTGTCACATAAACTGCACATAGAACTGCATCATGCCAAGACAATAATTTAACATTCTTGAAAAACATCATGGAATGAACCATATTTAGGAGTATCCTATTCATTTGTTCAACCAAATTGTTTTGTTGAGTATTGTATAGAATTGTGGTTTTATGTTTGATCCCATGTTTGTGAAGGTAGATTCTAAATTCATTAGATGTATATTCTCTTCCATTATCAGTACAAAGAGAGTCAATATGAGATTGAGCTTCATTTTGAATCCATACATGAAATTTTTTAAAAGTTTCAAAAGCTTGTGATTTATTTTTAAACAAGTGCATCGAACACATCTTGGTGTAATCGTCAATAAAATTCATAATATATCTATTTCCATTTGGAGAAGGAACATACATAGGGCCACACAAATTAGAATGAATCAGTTCAAGTTTTCTACATGCTTTGGAAGTAGAATCATGAAATGGTTGTTTGTTATGCTTTCCAAGGAAACAAGCATCACATTGCTTCAATTTCCTAGGACTAATAGGCAAACCAAAAACATCATTTTTTCTCAACAAACGAAGACTGTCATAATTAATATGGCCAAATATAGCATGCCACAAAAGACTAGATGGAATTACACGTTCACCATGATGAGAGAGGTATGCAATATTTTGTGTATGGGTAGATGTCACTTTCAACTTAAAGAATCTTCCATATTCCATTTCGGTTAGGACAACCATGTTTCATGAATCCTTCCTTATTTCAATTTTTCCACTCAACATTTGGACATAGTGGCCTTGCTATAGATGTGCAAAAGAGACATCAAGTTCCTTTGTAGCTCAAGAAGATAGAGTACATTATGCAGAAGAAAATACAGGAGCCAAGACAACTTAATTCTTATAGTGACCATTCCTGAAGGTTTGAGACTTGATATATTTGCAAAATACACTATGTCATTTACATTGTCATTGAAGTCTTCGAAGAAGTCTCTTCAGAATGTCATGTGGGAGGTTGCACCTTTGTCAAGAAGCCATGTATCTCTCCAAGAAGAAAATGAAGTGTTAAAGAAATTTTATGTTACTCCTATAATGCAATGGGAAACAACATAATGAATAGGTGCTTTAATTTTCATCAAATGAGATGTTTTAGCTTCATATTCTTTCTAATTTCGTCTCTCTTTGAGTTTCTCCCATGGAACTATGCAATTAGTCACTTCATGTGACCCATTCCTTTCACAATGGGTAGAATGAAGATCATGTCTCTAACAAAGATTATGCCAACCCCACCTATGTCTAAGCTTCTTCTTTCCTCCTCCTTTCATTTACTGCTGACAAATGAAAGGAAGGAAGCAAAAAATAGATGATAAAACTATCATGATCTATAAACTCGATCGACCTTCAAAAATTTGAATGTGCTTCAACCAGTTCTTGCAACTAATGCTACCATGTTGTATGGCATCTAAGGATACCTTAGCTTCTCATGACCAAAATAGATAATGAAGTCGAGCTTAATGTCTATATCATAACGGAAATGATGTCCCAAATAACAAGACAACAATCCCTCCATTTCACCATTAAACTAACAAAGACTAATCGCTAGTTCGATTCTATATGACCAATTGCAATTTTGATTAGTTTGACTAGCCTCTACTTGGAACGCCACACCTTGAAAAATCGACTTAGACCATTAGCGCGTCAAACCAAAGAATAGATGGATTAGAGATTTTTTGTGAGGTAAATTGATGGGGAGAGAGCGTACGTTTACCAGACTAGGAATAAAAAATCAACAGACTATCATTTAGCCTCTCTCACGGGATATCATGAACAAGCGACGGGACAAGGAAGTCACGGGTTAGCATGGACAGTATATGAGTGAAGGAAGTTTGAAGTTGGCAGATGTAGGGTTACGTTGGCTAGCTCAGTTGCTAGAATTTTGTTCTCTACCAATTAGGTTTCTCTGTGTGAGGAATTTKCCTGAAGGGAAATACCATTCCATTAGGGTTTAAGAAGATGGGGGATGCATGAGAGTAGACATTAAGGTTTGAGAAGCGTGAGAGAAATCATGTTGACTAATGGCTACAAGAGCTCGATGATGCAGCCTAYGCTAAAAGAATGCATGAGGAATTCGTAGCTAGGGTTCTGCGTGAGTGAAACGTAGGCTGGAAAAGAGAATCAACATGAGTTTAGAGGGAAGAGGAGTAGATACGAAGAAATTTATACATGTTGGGGGAAAGAAAATGGCTAGAGAAATAATGGATTTAGCTTGGGCTATGAGGCAAGGTATTGGCAGAAAAAGTAACTCCATTGATGTGTATTTCTTTAACATGGGAGGTGCATAAACACAATCTAAGTGACTATTGGTCTTCGTTAACAGATTACTCTTCTTATCACCTACAAGTATTCATATTTACATTATTATTGCAATAACACAATCCCAAGGATTATGTGGTCAAAAAGTTCTAATATTCAGGTAAGTTTATGGGGATAATGGCTGGGTGATTTTCTATTATAACCTCATCAACCATAATATGAGATATTGTGTATCTAGTAAATACTACTAAAGAAAATAGGTTAATGATCCAAAATCCAAAGACATTTGGAATAGTGGAAGTTTGCAAGTTTCTCAACTAGTAATAAATTAGTTTAGATGTAGGCTTTTCCTTGTGTTGGAAAATAAAAAATATGAATCGTAAATAACTTTAAATATTAAATACATTTATTGCTTCTTGATCAAAATATAACTCCTTAAGGTGAATCTTTTTTTTTTGAAGTTGGAAAATCATATTATAATTCAATTTTCAATCAACAATGAGGGCAAGTGTCACTCAATGTTATCCACAAATGCATACTGACTCATCACGATTATTGAGGAAAAACATGCCACCTACAATGAATCACTGGTGGTCCATAACAGATGGATTGCCTGAGGGACTGTATAGCAGAGAAGGGGATGCCTGATCTTGGGCCTAGAAGGTGAGTGACCACAAGGAAAATGAGACTTTTATAGCTCATGATTGGGGTCATGCACACAATGGGTATGTCAAAAGAAAACAGTGAGCCAAGTTAACGAGACATCCATATCGATGTAGATCCATGAACCAAACAGATAAGTATTTATTGGATTATGAAAATTTACTCTTACATTATGAGAAAGAATGAGAATTTTATGCACAAATTGTGAACTAACATGCTCGCTAATTTGAAATGTTGTAGGAAAATGATGAATGTTGAAGATCTAGAAAAGTACCAGACTATGAGAGAAAAGAAGGTGATGTTGGAGCAACTAAATGACAAAGGCATGGAAGGAAGAATGTCCAATGGACTTGCTACAACTAGGGTTCTGAAAGCCACAACTCTGAAACTTCCTAGCAGAGTGCACTGGATCCCTAGAGAGAAGTGGAACCGCATGAGGGATTGCATGAAAGAGAAAAGGGGTTCATTTCTTGGGGTTGTGCAGGGCTGAGAGGCAAGGAGAGCTTGCTAGTTGGAACTACTACCATAATTATAAATTCCAAAGATCATTATACATGTTTAGGGTCAGAATGCCCATGGATACATGTTTAATTTTATGTCAGAGTGCCTATGTATATAATATTGGCTTGGATAGTCTGTGTGGATTAAGGTCAGAGGGCCTGGATTTGTAATGCTAATAACATTAGAATGGTGTTCTGCATTGAGGACAATGCCAAAATAAGGGGAGGGGGATGTAACATTCCAGTTTTAACCCTTATGAACTATAATGTATTGTGTAATTGTGACTTAGGCTGGTGAGTCGGTTAATTCAAAAAGGGGCCAGAGTTCCTAGGAAATGTAAAACTTCATTTAAATTAATAAAATACACCGTTGGTTGTAAGATGAACAAGGAAAAAAGAGATAGAGGGTTATGATTCCATGAGAGAGGGGGCTTGAGGGGCTAAGTCTTATTATTATTATTTTAATTACCTATAATTATTTGATGGAGAAAAAGGGGTTACATAAGCTTCTTGGGAGGGAGTCCATGTGGCTCTTGTCTTCATGTAATTATTTAAACATCCCTTGGGGGTTGTTTTGGGGTCATTCTTTCCCTGATTCGTCTTCTTCCCCTTGTTCTCATGTTCTTCTTCCTCTTCACTCACTACTACTAGTTCATGTTTTTTTGGGCTGAGAATGGAGACAAATGGCAGGAAGAGGAGAGCCATCGTTGAATGGATATAATTATTTACTGATCATTCCAGGAGGGGAATGGATACTTGTGTGCTTGAGCTTGATGGTAGTTCAGGTGGAACTATCCACAATTGAGAGTCCTTGGAGTTTCCAGTAGGGAGATTTCCTGACCAATAACACTGGAGCCCTGGAGAGAAATGGAGCAACCTCAGGATCTGCATGGCAGAGAAAGGTGTTCATTTCTTGGGGTTGTGCAGGCTGAGGGGGAAAGAGAGATGGAAATTAGGATTTGTTGCGAGGTTTGGAAACCTAAGAGATGCTTAGCCAACTGTTGTGTGTTTAGACTTGGCCTAGGACCCGTCCTTGTGGATTCATAGCCTTGGCTCGAGGGTAACCTATTGATTGAGAGTAAATGAATAGAAGTGTCTATGGTTGGGAGGAAAAACCTTGGTCTGCAACCAGTTCCTGAACGTTTACTTGCAAATATAAGTGCTCTCTATGTTTTCTATGTAATGTTTATTTCCGTTGTATATTTAATTATCCCTGAGATATGCATTTCTAATGTTCCTGTCTGTTGGATATTTGTTGTGCATGGCATGTTATTTATCTCTTTTATGTTGTGGCATGGATCTTGATTAATGCATGTGGTTATTTCATGCTTTTTTTCGGATTAAATGTTGTTAGAATTCGAGATCCATTCAGAGAAATGGGTCTTGGGACTATAGCGTGCTCTGCCTGCTGGTAGTTGGGTGTGTTGCAACTTGTTGAAGTAGCATAGCCCAACTTGCTGGTGGCTGGGTATGTTACACCCTTGATGAGAAATTTTAGCATCATTTGTAACTAGAGTTTCTACCAATGATTAAGTTTGTAAAGTGGTATTCACTTGCACTTGTTTTGCAATCCCTGAACACAAAATACACTTATTTATTGTGGTGTTGTCTTGTGTTATGTATTTTCATTTGATAACATTTATTGACCCAACTACGAAATGGTTTCCTTCATCATCAGTTAGGGATATATTGGGGTTTTTAACCTATAAACAACATGGCAACAACTAATCCCCACTCCATTCATTATCTTTTAGGGAAACCTATATATATATATATATATATATATATATATATATATGTTCCCTACAATAATATAATGTACAGTTCTTGACATTAATAAATTAATATGCATTGAATTTGTGTGAGATATAGGATAGCATAAGACAAGGTCATTATTGTCTAATGAATTACCATAAATAGGTCAAAGAGATTGCAAATTATACCAAGATGTACAATATTTGAAACGTGATTGTAATTTGGTGAAATAGATGATTGGTTTTCCTCTAATTGGGTTAATTCAATCATTTCACATTGATCAATGAAAAGTGAAACATGATCCCATGTATCAACCCAATTTCATGCTTCAAACTCGTCCCATTCACTATCACTACATGGGAGATAGAAGAAAGTGAGTTTTCTCATCCATAATTCAAAACAGGGTTATTAGAGCTTCAAACTGAATGAAAGCCACAAGTCCCATGCACACTCTCATATTAATATTCATGTGAACAATCTACCTTGACCACGTCCCAAAACAATATCTCCACATGTATTTTACTTGTTGATTCTTCTTGAACTCTTGTTATCTCTATCGATACTAAATGCACCATTCAAGTATAGATTTTGGATTTTGAATAAGGAAATTTGCATATAAATTTGACTCCTCCCTTTATAAGGGTGCTTTGACATATGCTCTAACTTTTTCGTGCTCTAATTTCCCATGTCGACTCTCAAAATAGTTCCACCTATGTGGCACCTTGTATTTTTTGTGAAATGAACACATCCATTGAAATATGTGGGCATTTGTTTAGCTTAAAAAAGACATGAAAAGGTCAAGTAGTGAGAAGCTTATCCCAACTTCCAACAAGGGTTTAGCCTAATTGTTGCATATTTCTAAGTCTCAAAGAACCCATCAAATCAAAACCCCTATGAGTAGTGAAATGAATATTTAGGAAGAAGGAAAAGATAAATTTGAAACCCTAGCCATTGTTTGAGGTGAAGTCAAGAAAATGTGATAGTTTTTCCATTCTGAGATGGAAGTTTCTAGATCATTATTTTTCTCTCTAAATGAAACCAAAGGATATCGACTTGTGTAGTGTATATTTTCCAAGAGGATGGATGTAATCCACTGATTTGATCTCCCATCCTCTGAGACAAGGAGAAAATCCATTAGTATGTCTAAGCGCACATTCATAGGAAACTTTATAGGCCTTTGTCCTAGTCCAAAATATATAGAGTCATGGGAAGAAAAACACTGGGATCCCAAAATTCAAAGGCAGTATTTTTCTCTTTCTTATGCTCAAGGATGTTATTTGTTTATTTTTTAAAATGGAGAGGAATGAGACCTAATCTTCCACTCCAAACTCTATTTCATGGGATCTAGGGTTTTGTGTCTTTCTCATTGGTCTCTTGACTTCAATCCAAAAGAGGATATTGAAACAACACCTATGTGGTTTAGACTACCACATTTTCCTTTAATATTATGGGATGACAACACCCTTAGAGATATTAAAGACAAATTGGGTTTATACATTGATCAAGTAGAGCTAAAAGGAAACTTGTATTCTTTTGCAAGAATGTGTGGAAGTGGAACAAAATAAGGGCCTTTTGAAGGGGTTGTAAATTAACAGGGATAGTTATAGTCACCATCAAATATTTGATTATGAAAAAATTCCTTTAAGATGTAACTCTTGTCATGAGTACAAGCATTTTTCAAAAAGCAATCCCAAGGAATCAAGAGGATGAGTCTCCCTCAAAGAATTTTTTAAAACCGCCTATTAATACGAAGTAGAATCTATATAACCTGGTAAATATTAGGCATAAAAAATCATAGGTTAATGGGCTACAATAGCTAAAGAAACTTTAGAAAGTCCTAAGTCAACCAATAACATAAACGAATCCCTTGTAAATCAAGATGATTCAAAAAAGGAAAGTAAGGAGGTAGAGAAATCGTAAGATGAAGATACTAAATATGGATTGGAGACTTCTGATATTTACGATGACCAAAAAGTTTCTCCGAATGAGGGTTAATAGTTTGTTACAAAAGTAGCAAAAACAAGAGGTATATAGACAAAAAACACAAGACTATACTAGATATGGAATGAAACCTCAAGAGGATTGAGAAGCTATTTCAGAATCTTAAGTAGAAAAGACATTCAAAACAATAAGATCTACCCTAGCTCTTTATTGCCTCCTACATAAATGCATTAAGAAAGAAGGCATTTCCCCCTCTTACAAGAGGGAAGAAAACCAGTCAACAACATCAAGAAACCAAAACAAAGAACAAGGTACCCAAACCTTGTTTGAGCCATCATATTCAAATTTCAAGTAATAGATTGTAAGTTTTTGCTACTTTTGGGTCAAAATGTTTGTAAATATACTTGTCAAGTAAATTATTATGGAACTTGGTTTGGCATATTAAATATTTTTGGAGTCTGAAATTGGAATTTTTGGATGCAGGCTACAACAATTTTCTCTATGTTTTCATTACTAATTTCGGATGGTTTGGCCATGACACTTCCAAATTAAAAATTACCCATTGTTGTTGTTGTTGTTGTTGTTGTGTGTGTGTGTGTTTGTGTGTGTGTGTGTGTGT
>SNQJ01S0113401.1:11473-39893 GCA_010110895.2 Picea sitchensis
TATATATATAAACATTGTTTTATTATAGACAAGTGCGAAGGTTATGGAGATGGGGAAGAGAAAGGAAGGAATGGCAAGGTCTGAAAAATGGTTGGACGGGATTCAAATTAGGGTTACGGGGGATAGTCGGGAGAGGTGAGTGTCCAACAATCAAATTTTATGTATCAAATTTTTTTATTGCAAAACGTGTAAAATGAAAGAGAGCATGATGGGTCAGTGCAGCGGTCGGTTTGTATATTTGCGGGATTCTGGGAAAGTGGCTAAGTATGGAATAGGGAAATGGTTGGCCAGACTCATTTTTGGAATTGGGGATTGAAAATTTTGTGAACGGACCAACTCGACGATGCACAAATGACATTCCATGATGTTTGAAATTAACAGTCGGAAGGGATAATATAACCATCTGGAAATTTTGGTTTTATGCGTATTGATGGGAGATATTCTCAAATCTCGGTTTAGCATTAATGCTTGCTAATTGCATACTTAAAAATAAGGTCTTATATATACTTTCTAATTGCCAATTTTAAAGGGCATGGGCACAAGAAACAACTATTAGGAAATGGATATTTCTTGAACTCACCAACCCGACGATCCGCGAAAGAAATTTGAAGAAATGGCGAAGTATGGAAAGCAGACAGATGAGCATCAAAATGGGGTGACAATAGTTCCACAGGAGACGTGAGGACCCGATAGTCAAATTGCATCAAAATGTGTACTAGGGAAGAGGGGATGAAATGTAGACTGTAATACGGAAGACAATATGATGTGAGTTCAGTCATAAATTTGTATATCGCAGAAGTCAGGGTACTGTTTGCAGATCATGGAGCAATAGAAGTGCAATCTAGAGCCCGCCTACCCAAGAATCTGTAGTCGAAGAAGTGGTTGGGTATGGAATGGGGAAGTGGTCAGACGGAGTCACGATATAAAATCACGAGTGAAAATTTGAACCCGCAAGTCCACCAACCCGCCTAGCTAGACACTTTTGGAAAAAAGACTAAGTTACGAGAAAGATAAAGTACACGAAAAAGAGAAACGAGAATTTGGTTAAGTATAAAAGACGAAAAATAAGGGTTAATATATTCACATCTGTAATAGATATCCCATTTCCTGGAAATATATTTTCTGCATGTTTTTGGTGAAGTTATATACTTATTGCATATACTTGGAAAGAAGTGCGAAGGTGGAAGGAACATAAAAAAGCAACTAGGAATTGGAAATTGTCTGAACCCGCCAAACCGACGATTTGCGAAAGATATTGCAAGAAATGGTCATGGAAAGTGGTCAGGTGGGATTCAAAATAGGATGACAAGGGTTCTCCAGGAGACGTGAGGCCCAGATGGTCAAATTGTATTGATCGGAACTTTTGAGTGCATATTGTGTAAGACGAAAAAGAGGCTGATGTAGGAGTCCAGTAGTCAATTTGTATATCTCCAAAGTCGGGGGGTTGTTTGCAGGTCAAGGAACACTAGAAGTGCACTCCTCCTGTCCAAGAATCCACAAGCGAAAAATTCAGGTAAGTATGGAATTGGAGGCATGAAAGAGATTCCAAGAAATGGCGAAATATGGAAAGAGGACGCAGGGGTTTCAAAACAGGGTGACCATAGTTCCCCAGGAGACGTGAGGATCCGAAGGTCAAATTGCACGTTTCGAAACTTTTGTGTGCAAAATGTGTATCATGGAAGAGGGTATGATGTGGGAGTGTGGTAGTAAATTTGTATATCGCGGAGGTCCAGGTGATGTTTGCAGGTCACGGAACAATGGAAGTGCAATATAGACCCCGCCTGCCCGGGAATCTGCGATCTGAAAAATGGCTAGGCATCGAATGGATAGTGGTCGGTTGGAGTCGCGATATAAAAGAATGAGCGCAAATGTGAACCTATGAGTCGGCCAACACATGCATTGAGACATTTTCGGAAAAACGACTAAGTAACGAGAAAGAGAGAGTAGAGGGGAAAAAGAAACAGGAATTTGGTTAAGTATAGAAGAGGGAAAAGAAGGTCCAATATATTCAAATATGCAATAGATATTCGATTTCTTGCCAAGATCTTTTTTTTATGTTTCTGGAGAATTTGTATACATATTGCATATACTTGGAAAGAAATCTGAAGGTAGTGGGCATAGGAAACAACAACTAGAAATTGGAAATTTCTTGAACCCGCGAAGTCAACGAACTGCGAAAGATATTTCAAGAAATGGTCAAGTGTGGAAAGCGGTCGGATGGGCTTCAAAATAGGGTGAAAAGGGTTCCCAAGGAGACGTAAGGCCCCGATCGTCAAATTGTATATATCAGAACATTTCAATGAAAAATGTGTGACATGGAAGAGGGGATGATGTGGGAGTCCAGAAGTAAATATTCATATCGCAGAAGCCAGAGTATTGTTTTCAGGTCACAGAACAATGGAAAGTGCAATTTAGACAAAGGAGAAGCGCTCGGTCGAAACGCGTGAATCCGCCAACTCGTGCAACAAGACATTTTCAGAAAAAAAAAATGAATAAGTAACCAGAAAGAGAAACTACAGGGGATAAAAGAGTGGGAAAATAGAAAGGCAGAGGGCAAGAAATTGGTTTCAAGCAAGCCCCATTGTTGCAAAGCCATCATTTTCTAGTAATTGTTAGCAAATGCTTTGTTGAAGATTAGATTTATTGCAACTTATGGGAGTAATTGTGTTCTTGATACATTCTTTCATGACTTTAACATCTTAAATTAAGTATTAAACTTCTTGCATGATGGGTTCTTAGCATTAAAGCTTAATAATTGCATGTCTAGAAACAAGAATGATGATCTTGCTGCAACATTGTGATTCGGTCTTGCTATGTTCTATCTGCATTATGATAGAATTGAACGTTGGTTTGAAACTGTCTGAAATTCATTTTTGTTTCCATAAAAGCCTGATGGATCGACATAGTGCATTGTCATATAATTGTTAAATGCTCCATTTTAGAAAAAAATACTTAATAAAATACAATATCGAAGAACTATGAGACTATCGAACCATGCTAATGAGAAGAGGTGTTAAATCCAGAAAAGAAGCAGCAACCAAGACTCCAAGGAAGATTTTTTAATAGTAAATCCATTAAAAAAAAAAGAATATTGAGCATTGTATATCTATCCTTAGAAATTGGACTGAGTTATTTAGGCCAAAACATTGAACATATTTTCCATAAACACAAGCACAGGATCTGCAACATGTAGGAGCCATCTAGCTTCTCTTCAAGATGCATACAAAACTGATTACCGTGCCTTTTTTTTAGGAAATCCTTGCAGTATTATCCTCGGTGGATCAATGTTCGGTGCCCCAATATCAATATTTTGTGGAATACCTAAGCCAACAAAGAAACAGGAGAGTTGGTCCGCAGTGGAATAAATCCTTGGCTTGAAGCAGATGAACAATAGTCCCACTGTAAAATTGATAGTTCTCAAAAGATTCCCGTCAGGAAGAAGATGAAAAACATTGCAGGGAAAACATAATAGCCTGACACTGAAAGTTAGGACACACTAAGAAACCACCTCCTCACAGTCGAAAACTTCAAGGACACAGGTTGCACAAGCAATTCGAGAGGCCCAAATTAGTCCATTCTGGGCAAAAGGAGATGACTATTAGAAATATGCCTTGCACCAGTGGGAGTTCTGGTCCTCATTCCCTAAGATGTTAATTGTATATCCAGAGAACAGGACAATGGTCCTGCAATTGAATAATGTTTTGTCTTGAAATATATCTCTGGGAGAATCAACATATCATTTCCTTACAGTGAAATACTTACGCCCAGAAAGAACTAATTTGGACCTCTGGAATTCCTACTTTCGATATGCAAAGCGGCTATTGCGTTAAACGTCAGTTTATTTTCTGAAACTCCCTATTTTGGTGTTGTCAGGACCGCCATCGCCGAGCTGGGAAGTGTCGCCCATTATGGTTGATTTCAATTTGGGCGCAGGAGTAGGAACAGTCTCTGCATTTCCATCATACTTTTTTGTATCATCATCCATCAGATCATCTTCTTTCAGCTCAAAATTCATCACATCAACCTCTGCACCAGACATCAATGCAGGCAGGTAGGTTGTCTGAGTAGGCAGGGTTGCCTTGGAATTATTTGTCTTGAAATATATCTCTCAGTGCACCAAGGGACCATCTCCTTTTTTTCTTTTGGGCGGAGGGAGATGAGTATTAATAATATGCCCTCGAATACTGGAACCTCTAGCCATCATGCCCGAAGGTGTTTACTGTATCTGGACATAACTGCTATGGAGATGCTGCCATAAGTTAACAAGAATTTTTGTTTTCTCCAGATGATGTTTGAAATGAAAATTGGGGAGGGATAATATAACCCTCCTCAAATCTTTGTTTAATGTATATCAATGGAAGATCTCCTCGAGCCTTTCGCTGATCAATGACAATCTCCAGGGTTCATCTGTAATGAGTTGTTACCATTAAAACTTACTAATTGCATATTTAGAAAAAAGTGCGAAGGTGGCGGTGACAATGAAGAGAGATTAAGAATTATATATTTCGTAAAGCCACCAACCAGCCAACGCATTAAAGAGATTGCATCATGTTTGAAATGAATACTTAGAAAGGAAAACACTCTTTTCTGCAGGTCTTGGTTTAATTTGTATTAATGACAAATCTTCTCCATCCTTCCAGACATTAATGACAATATTAACGGTTCTTGCATGATGAACTACTAGCATTAAAGCTTAATAATTTCATATCTAGAAAGAATTATGAAGGTGGAGGGGATGGAAAAGAGAGACTAAGAATTGTACATTTTGTCCACCCGCCAACTCACGAAACAGATTCCAAGAAATGGCCAAGTATGGAAAGTGGTCGAGCGAGTTTCAAAAATAGGGTCACAAGATATATCCAGGAGACGTGAGGGGCTGATGGTCAAATTGTATGTTACAATGACAGATTTCAACCATCAATTTGTATATTGCGGAATTTCGGGTGCTGTTTGTAAGTATCGGAACAGTGGAAGTGCAATGTTGAGCAAGCCTGGCCAGGAATCGACGATGGTAATAGTGGCCAAGTATGCAATGGACAAGTAGTTGGTCGGACTCGTGATATAAAATCATTAGACATACGTGGAACAATAAAAAAAGACACATTCAGAAAAAGGAGCAAGTAAACAGAAAGCGAAAACAAACGAGATAAAGGGGAATTTGTTTGCTAATTTTTAGATCGCAGAAGTTCGGGTGTTGTTTGCAGGAAGTGGAACAATGGAAATGCAATGTTGAACCCACCTATCTTGGAACCCACAATTGGAAAATAATTTGGTTAGAATCGCCATATAAAATCATTAGACATTGTTGGACACACCTACCACACTTAGGGGGGGGGTGAATGAATGTGGGGCTCTTTTTCCCAAACTTCCCTCTTACACAAAACTCACTAGTTAGAATTCAACATTTAATCATTACTTGTTGTTGTAATTTATAACCAGTTAGATGTGAACATATATCAGTAGCATATATCAGCAACACATATCATCAATAATTCATCACCACAAGGAACACAAAGAACACAAGATGTATGTACAATTTTTCTTTTTATTAAAGACTACAATCCTTGGGGTTTATCAGCAACAATTGAATAGAGTACAACTCTACAAGAGCACCAGCTCTATATGCAAGACTCATCTTACATCCTCAACACCAACTGATATGAGGCAACAATCCTCCATAGATATCAATCTGTCACAGGTATGCAACTTGTCAGTAGTGCAGCCTGCGTGTGTATGTGCCCTGGCTCACTACAGCCCGCGTATGTATGCGGTCAATCTATGATGCAATATGTGTATACTTCTAAGAAACTATGGTTTTTCTTTGCTTCACATGCTCAGATCGTTTTCTCCCTACAATCACATTCTCTTCTGTCTTTCACTGTCCAAATTGACCACGAGCCAGTCACAACACATCCAAGCTCTCCAATATCTTATTCATGCTTCTCAATCATACAATATGAATGCCACTCAAACATGTGTAAACAACCAGTATACTATAACCATCATATCAATAATGAATCATAAGAGTGTTTCTCACTCCATCAACCAACTCAAACCACATCATAACAACCATACCAAGAATGCCTTAATCATTCACCAAACAAATAAGAATATCCATCAAGAAAATAATATCACCATACCAGAATCTTTGTGGCAGATCTGAGCCCATAGAGTGCAGATCTTGAACCTACGTCAGGCTTTAGAATTTAGTTATCAGCCCAAACACAAATCTCCATATCTTTATCCATTTTACACGCCCTATCTTCATACAACCCACATGTGTACGCGCTCTGGCCCATTACATCCCATGTATACCTCAGAAACTAGGGTTTTTGAAGCTCCGAGACTTTTTCCGTCAAGATCTCAGACATTGTCGAAACTTTGATGCATCCATGAGATCCTCCTCACGCTCTCTTTCTCAGAATAGATCTTCAATCATGCTCAAGAGATACTCACAAAAGATACACAAGAGATACTCCCAATATGTACTTTTCACAAGAGACCCTAGCCTCTTATTTATACTCTTCATCTTCTATATCACTTAACCCACTTCTAGGTCACTTAACCCATTTCTAGGTCACTTAACCTATTTTCCTCATTTTAGGGTTAACCACTTTCCATAAATAGAAAGTTCTCCATTACTTTATCATTTAAATATTCCTCCTCGATTTTGTCACCTTACTTTAATATTTAAATAATCCTTCTTGATTTTATCACTTCACTTTATCATTTAAACAATAATTTCTTCTTCTCAAGAACTTTGACTTCTTTGACCTTATGGGGCTTCAAGCCATCATATGGGGGTACTTCAACTTCGTAGGGCCATAACTCTCAAACCGTGAGGATTTATGTGACATTCCACATACCACTGGAAATGGAATGAAAAGCACTATCCATCTAGAATAGTTTCACCAACAAAATCATTGATTTTCATCTCATTATTCCACATACAAGCATGGGTTCTCTCAACCATAACTCAACCGCAAAGCGTCTTCCCGTGAGGGATTTCACCATAAGGGGACCACTTTGGAGTTCATCCATTTGTACTTCTTATCAACCATGACAGGACAATAATGTTTCATATTTACATCAAACAAACTATGCATCATATACAAATGAATCCATCTTCATCATGTATCAATGACAACTCATTGATTCATCTTCATCTATGCATCCTATCAATGATAACTTATTGGTCCATATTCATCAATTGGTTTCCACTTGACATATATCATTCTCATCAAAGAAAATACATATACATTGTTCATAAATCATCAATCAATCACTTGACATCAATAAATCACTTGACATCAATCAATCACTTGACATCAATCAATCAAACCAAAATCAAACCATTGGCATCAATGACAACATGATCCAACAATCTCCCTCTTTGGCATTGATGGGAATACCAACATTGATTTCAACACCAATCATTTATGTCAACATGTAGACAAGGAATTCTCTATATCAATAGTCATCAATCATATCAATATGACTATCTCTCCCCATTACTAAACATCAATCACATGAATGTGACCATCTCTCCCCCTTTGACATCAATGGCAAATTTCCATTCTCCTCTTGGGGCTGCTCCCCCTGTGTGAATGCCTTTGATCTTCCTCTGAATAATCTCTCCCCTTTTGAACAAGGGATATCACTATGATGCAATGCTGAAGATACATTTCTCATACTCCCCATCTGACCATTGCTCCCCCTGGAATTATTCTTATGTGCTCTTTCTTCAAATATAGGGCTCTTTTCTAGGTATGCATATTATAAATATCTCCTCCTAGAATCATGGGAAGAATAATGACTCCCCCTATGGGTATGTCTCCCCCTATATTCTTTTCAAGATTAACAATATGTTACCATATGACGATCCTTGGACCTATTTATGCATCAAACTCATGCCATACCAACCATCATGAAACAAAAGATATGTCAACAATAAAATAGAGAATCATGAGTAGAACAACACCCAAGTACATCATGTACCAATTTTGTTCCCATCATGCACAAAACCCATGTACAACAACCATGTCCATCAATACCATACAATGTACCATAAGATCTCATCAATGGAATGTATCAACCATATGCCAACATGTGCATCTCCCAATATGCCAACCATGTGCATCTATCAATATGCCAACCATGTGCATCTACCAATATGCCAAACATGTGCATCTACCAATATGTCAAGCAAGTGTCATGATATGTCTCCAAAATGAACCAAGTGCCACAACCAAGTGTCATATCACCAAAGATATGTCTCTACCATGAACCAAGTGTCACAACCAAGTGTCATATCACCAAAGATATGTCTCTACCATGAACCAAGTGCCACAATCATGAATCTCAAACAAATACCAATTGTTGTGCTAATCAAGTAATATCAATGGTGTACTTTTAGCCAAGTACCAATAATCCAAACATATACCATCTATGAATGTACCTTTCTGCACCAAATATGCATCACCACTTGCACAAAGAAAGTACATCAACCATGCATCAATACCACAACAAGATGAACCACAATCAAGAAGTGTCCTCATACATGTATGTCAAGTTCATCGCATAAAACATGTGTCAATCAAATTGCTTGTAGGTGCCTCTACCAATGTACTAGAAGTGTACCAATCATGCATCAATTACAGATCAAGCTATGACTCCTCAATGATGTACAACATGATCAACTCATCAAATCACCAACTACATGTCCCAATATGTAGTCCAACCATATGCCAAATGCATGCACCGTGATATCCAACAAGTATGCCTCCAATAACACATCATAAAATATGTCAATGAAACTCAAATAAGTACCAGCCATGTACCCCAACAGATTATCTTCAAACCTCCATTTACTACAGCAAATACTAATCATCCATCAATACATGTACTAGTAGTATGCTTCAATAGATCAATGATATCTCTAGCTAGCATCATCATGATATAATCAAGGTGCCATAACTTCACTGCAATAACCAACATTGTTCTTCAACATAAAATGCCTCAATCCATACTCATGGGTTAGTGCCATGCATCCAAGATAGCCTTTAATTATTTTTATCATTACATTACATAATCCAATGTAGGATCATGAAAACCTGCAACAAACAGTGTCAGAACCTGCAACAAATAATGTCAGACCCTGCAACAGAGTGTTATACCATCACATCAAGCTACAACCCATGTGCATTGCCTTTTTCCCAAGGCTTTACCATATATACGTGACCTGCTTCACAACATCTCGTGTATGTACGCGACATATTCAAGGCCAGCCTGCGTAAGTACGCAACTGATACCACTGTCACCTATGTATGCTTCAATAGATGACTTACTATAGCTTCCCTTATGGCTTCCATTCTGCTCTGGTTGCTCAATCTTCTTCACCCACTTCTGAAGGTGTCCCTGCTTCTCATAACTTGAGCTCTGAGCATCCATATTTTCAAATATGTCTCCCTTCCTTACTTCATTCCTTCTTCTATCCATTCTATGTGAAGTCCTCATCATGGAATTTCTTCTTGTGTTCCAGCAATCCTGGGATTTGTGGCCAAATCCACTACAGTTGTAGCATCTCATGGCATTACAGTGAACATCAATGTGTCCTACTTGATCACATCTCCAACACCTTATGGTGTTATAAAATCTCCCATTATATCTCCTCTCATAGGCTCTACATTCAAAAGATTTGTGACCATATTCATTACATGAATAACAATGCCCATGAAAAATACTTTCATACCTTAGCTTTGGTGTCCCAAAGATAACTTCTTGATGTCTTCCTTGCCTTGTTCTTTTGAAATTTTCTATGCCTTGTGTGGATGGTTGATTTGCAACATTTCCTTCATCCTTTGATGGACTTACCTCATGCTTCTTTGAGGTGCTTGCTTCAGCATGTGTAGCTTATTTCTTGTATCCAAGACCTGATTTATCATTTGGTGATCTTTGACTTTCCAAGATCTCACTTAATCTTTGTGAGCTATTCAAGAATTTATTTGACTTCTCTCCTTTCTTTCTAATATCAACAACTTCAGCTTCTAACTTATGACATGACTCTTCCCTTTTATTTATTTGATTCTTCAATAATTCCTCTACCCTTTTGGCTTCTTCAATTTGGATCTTGAGATGGACAATGGTTTCAAGACTTTTGCTAATCTCATCATCTACCTTCTTATAATCCTTTTCATTCCTTAGTCTTCTGATCTCTTCTTCCTTTTCTTATAATTGAGTCTTATTACTCTCTTCTTGTTCGTTGATCATTCCCTTTAACTTTAAGATGTGTCTTTGACTCTTCTTAAGAAACTTCTTAGTGTTATCCAAAAGATAGCTATAGTCTATATAATAGTGGTCATTTCTATATTCATATAGACTTCTTTCAATTTTCTCTTTAAGCTCCAATATTTTTTATTCTACTTCTTCCATGGGATAACAATCAACTGATTTTATCCAAACTACTTCTAGATCTTCTTCACTAGTAGAGAAAAATTCAACATCATCATATTTTGAATTATTGTAATCAAGGGTTTGTGGAGATTCTTTACATTGATCATCACATGATTCTTTTCCTTCATTTGTAATGTCTTCATCACATTTAGAAATAATGCAATCAAGAGTTTTTGGAGATTCTTTACCTTCATTTTTCTTGATGGATTTGTCTTCAAGGTCTTCTTTTTTTCTTTGATATGTATCATCTAGCTTTAGCCATAGATCCTTGGTGGAAGTGCATTGTCCCATGCTCTCTTTGATAGGGATTGAGAGTCCAATAAGAATGGCCTTGAGAGCCAATGCATCATTCTTATTTCCTTCCCTTTGAGCTGCATACTTTGAATTGTTCTTCAATGAAACTGATCCACCAATGGCTGCCTTCCAAATACCTATTCCCATTTCCTTCAAATGCACTCTCATTTCTATTCTCCAAGTAGAATAATTTTCCTCATCAAGGATTGGAACTTCATCATCCATTTGTGTGTCCATGGATCTCCTCCAATCTTGTTAAGGCTTATAGTGAAGGCCCGCTCTGATACCAATTGTTGGACACACCTACCACACTTAGAGGGGGGGTGAATGAGTGTGGGGATCTTTTTCCCAAACTTCCCTCTTACACAAAACTCATTAGTTAGCATTCAACATTTACTCATTACTTATTGTTGTCATTTATAACCAGTTAGATGTGAACATATATCAGCAGCATATATCAGCAACACATATCATCAATAAGTCATCACCACAAGGAACACAAAGAAGACAAGATGTATGTACAATTTTTCTTTTTATTACGAACTACAATCCTTGGGGTTTATCAGCAACAACTGAATAGAGTACAAATCTACAAGAGAACCATCTCTATATGAAAGAATCATCTTACATCCTCAAAACCAACTGAGATGAGGCAACAATCCTCCACAGATATCAATTTGTCATAGGTACAAAACCTGACAGTAGTGCAGCTTGCGTGTGTACACGCCCTGGATCACTACAGCCCATGTATATACGCGGTCAGTATATAATGCAGCATGCATATACTTCTGAGAAACTAGGGTTTTTCTTTGCTTTACATGCTTAGATCTTCTGCTCCCTGCAATCACATTCTCTTTTGTCTTTCACTGTCCAAATTGACCACCAGCCAGTCACAACACATCCAAGCTCTCCGATAGATTATTCATGCTTCTCAATCATACAATATGAATGCCACTCAAACATGTGTAAACAAGTAATATACTATTACCATCATATCATATTGAATCATAAGAGTGTTTCTCACTTCATCAACCAACTCAAACCACATCATAACAACCATACCAAGAATGTCTTAAGCATTCACCAAACAAACAAGAATATCCATCAAGACAATAATATCACCATACTAGAATATTTGTGGCAGATCTGAGCCCATAGAGTGCAGATCTGGAACCTGCTTCAGTCTTCAACAGTCAATTATCATCTCAAACACAAATTTCCATGACTTTATCCACTGTACACGCCCTGTCTTCATACAACCCACGTGTGTACGCGCTCTGGCCCATTACAACCCACGTATACCTCAGAAACTAGGGTTTCTAAAGCTCTGAGACTTTTGTCGTCAATATATCAGACATTTACGAAACTTTTATGCGTCCATGAGATCCTCCTCATGCTCTCTTTCTCAAAATAGATCTTCAATCATGCTCAAGAGAAACTCACAAAAGATACACAAGAGATACTCCCAAAATGTACTTTTCACAAGAGATGCTGGCCTCTTATTTATACTCTTCATCTTCTATATCACTTAACCCACTTCTAGGTCACTTAACCCATTTCTAGGTCACTTAACCTATTTTCCTCATTTTAGGGTTAACCACTTTCCATAAATAGAAAGTTCTCCATTACTTTATCATTTAAATATTCCTCCTAGATTTTGTCACCTTACTTTAATATTTAAATAATCCTGCTTGATTTTGTCACTTCACTTTATCATTTAAATAATAATTTCTTCTTCTCAAGCCTTTGAATTCTTTGACCTTATGGGGCTTCAAGCCATCATATGGGGGTCCTTCAACTTCATAGGGCCATAACTCTCAAACTGTGAGGAGTTATGTGACATTCCACATACCACCGGAAATGGCATGACAAGCACTATCCATATAGGATAGTTGCACCAACAAAATCATTGATATTAATCTCATTATTCCACATACAAGCATGGGTTATATCAACCATAAATCAACCACAAAGCATCTTCCCGTGAGGGATTTCACCATAAGGGGACCAATTTGGAGTTCATCCATTTGTACTTTGTATCAACCATGATAGGAAAATAATGATTCATATTTACATAAAAAAAACTATGCATCATATACAAATGAATCCATCTTCATCATGTATCAATGACAACTCATTGATCCATCTTCATCTATGAATCGTATCAATGATAACTTATTGATCCATCTTCATCGATTGGTTTCCACTTTAAATCTATCATTATCATCAAGGAAAATACATATACATTGTTCATCAATCATCAATCATCAATCAATCACTTGGCATCAATCAATGACATCGATCAATCACTTGACATCAATCAATCAAACCATTGGCATCAATGACAACATGATCCAACACACATACGCGGAATAGGGAAAAAGGACACATTCGAAAAAAGGACCAAGTAAACAAAAAGTGAAAACAAATGAGATAAAGGGGAATTTTTTTGCTAATTTGTAGATCACGGAAGTCCGGGTGTTTTTTGCAGACAGCGGAACAATGGAAATGCAATGTTGAACCCGCTTATCCGGGAACCCACGATCCAAAAAAAATAATCAATATCAAATGGGGAAGCGGTCGGTTGGGCTGGTGATATAAAAGTAACAGTGGAAATATGAAGACGTGAATCTGACAACTCCCGCACCTAGAAATTTTCCGAAAAATGAGTAAGTATCTAGAAAGGGAAAGCAAAGGGAAAAATGAAAGGGGATGGCAATTTTTGGAAGTGAGAATTGTGGTAAGAAATCCCCATTGATGGTCTTAACATTAACTATGAAGTTCATTAAACATGTGAATAGTGTATTCAATCAAGGAATAGATACAACGAGCCATGCTTATAGTTTCCAGGATCTGTTTGTATAAGAGAAGCGTCGAAAAGATACAAGAAAATCAATTTTGGGATGTTTAAGTAAAGCTATTGTACTGTCAGCTTCACCGCAACTATAACAATGATGAATTTGAATTTTAATGTCCTCTCGTTGATATGATAGTTCCAATGGACTTCACATAGTATATATTCTTTTATTTCAAATTATTCCAGGAGATTAATTTTGCTAAGTTCATCGATCAAGGAAAAGTGCTAAAAATGAGATGAAGGGGAATTTGGTTGCTAATTTGTAGATTGCAGAAGTCCAGGTGCTTTTTGTAGGCGATGGAACAATTGAAACACAATGTTGAAACCGCATATCTGGGAACCCGCGATCCAAAAATTTTGTTCAATATGAAGTGGGGAAGCGGTCGGTCCAGCTGGTGATATAAAAGTAAGTGGAAATCTGAAGACGTGAATCCGCCAACTCCCACACCTAGACATTTTCCGAAAAATAAGTAGCCATAAAGGGAAAGCAGAGGGAAAAAAAAAAGGGAAAGAAGAGGGAAACTAGACATTTTCTAAATTTAAGACTTGTTGTTGATTGGTTTTCATGGATTGAAAGTCTTTCTTTGTCATTTTGCAAGTTTTTTGCTTATTTATTTTTTTCAACAAGGATATAATCTCCGGATCTAGATCTAAGTGCTTGATTGATAAAAAGTCTTTGATTTGATTAAAGTTTTGAATTGTTTTACATTTTCTAGATTTCTTATTGATTTGAAAGATATTTTCGTTTGCATTTGGCGAAACACTTTCTTCTCATCTTCATTTTTGTCTTCATTGAAAATTCTATTTGGGTACTGTGTTGAGTGTATTCATTTTCTTTGATTACGTTTCCTTTCTTCATTATACCTCTGATTTTGTTTTGGAAAGGAAGAATTAAATTCATCTATTCTTTTTAGTAATCGCTCATAAGAAAAAATTTCAATTTGAATTTTTTTTTAAAAATAGAGCAAATTGGGAAATTTGATAGCTTATGATTGTTTGGAATTGTGTTCATTCAAGAAAAAGATATTGCATTTAGTAGCTTTCGTGCTTCCAAAGAAATACCTTCTCCTTACTATAATTAGAGTTCATTGAACTAAAAGATTGCATCATTCATCTCTTCTTTCATATTATTGGGTCAAGGTCTCATATGACATCGGTTTCATTTCCATCTCTCTCTTAAGTAAACAACAGCCTCTAAAACACTGCGTAATTTTAAAATTTATTAGTAACTTTTATTTTCTAGAAACGCTTCTCACCAACATTATCTATGCTAGCACTTTGGAATAGGTTGTGAGGCACACTCTCCAAAGCATAAAACACACTGTAGCATCTTGTGATAGGGAGTGTTCAAATCCACTTGCAACATTTTGTCCTGGGAAGCCCTTCTCACATAAGGGTCAAACCTGAGGTTGCATTAAGACTGGCAGAGTTACTCACCCTACTTTGTTGGTCTTGGTGTACATATTTTTCATATTACGAGGGTCACTCGAAGGTATACCCACAATTATGAGTGGAAGCCTTTCGAGTTGATTTCGGGCTATATACCATTCCTTTGTGCGTGGATCAGACTGTCGACTATTTCCCCAGGCATCATTGTTGTACTTGGTAACCTTAGTAGCCTATATCTTTAGGGTCTTACATGAGGTGACTGTGGAGGGGCAAGTCTTCACGGTACCTGGAATCGACGTTGGCCAGACTCACTCGGGCTCCTTGGAGGGTATACCCACAATTATGTGTGGGAGCTTGCACTAGGGTGTAAGTCTGTTAAGTAGGTTGTCAATGTAACTTTTCTACCCACTCTATCCTAGCCCCTTCTTTTCTTGACTTCGTGACGTTGGATTTCATCACCAACTAGTGACTTTGAAATAAGAAGGTTTGTTTGCTTGGATTGATTTCTAGATTTTATTAGCGAGTGTTGTTTGTTTCTATAGTTGGCCATAAGTTCGGCCAATATTGACCCTCCGCGTCATTCACATAGGATGCAAGGAATACCCCCAGAAGATTGAGAAGTTTACCTGCCTTTGCCTCCTAATTCACTAGAGGGATCTCCTGAGCATAGAGCGGTCCAGAACAATGTAAACTCACAAGTTGAAAGTTCCAACTATTTAGAATATTTTTGAATTATTTCTGATTCTATAGAGGCTTTTCAACTTTCTCCAACTCTGTTACCGTATAATGGATACAAGAGACGATTTCTCCAGATGAATTCATCAGGAGAACTTGTTGTTGAAACTTCTGGAGCATCGACTAGACCTCTTACGGGCCCTGGAGTAGAGAATCCCCCTCTTTCTAGTGAACCATTTATAACCCCACCTAGCACTGTGCGGGATATTTAACGCAAATTAGGGGCGAGTCTTGATTCACCTATAATATCACAACTACCTGAGATTTCTGTTACGTACACGGTACCTTTACACCATTTTTCTGGTACAACCAAAAATATCACCGTCATTCCAGACACACAATTAGTTGTCCCATTCTACTATGGTTCCACACGCTATGACTATTCCTACCGGGAATGTGGTGGTTAATCAAGCTCCCATTGGGACACCACTTTCATCTAGACCTATCCCGTCACTCCCCCCTGGGTATCATGCTTTGAATACTTCCATCGCCATCCCTACCCAGAATTCGTTCAGAGGGCAAAGAATTTTTATTCCTCCTAGGTATAATGTTGTTGTTGGTTTTGTTTCCGCACCTGCCCAGAACCCCTCCGGAGGGTCGTACATCCCTCTTCCACCTTATTTTGGAGGGGATAATTATCCCGACCCTAGTGGCTCCAACCCACTTGGGGGCATTGGTCCGTCTATCACTTCTGGTTTTCATATTCCTTTTTGAGGACAACCTCCGACTGGGGCACAACCACAAGTTGGGGGGAAACCTCAATTTGGGGCACAACCTCAGGTCGCATGGCAACCCCAGATTGGCATACAACCTCAATCTGGGGCCCAAACTCAATCCAGGGGGCAACCCCAAGTTGGCACCCATAACCCAGTTTATGGGAAAACTACACTTGTACCTTGGATTCTTCCTCTCCAAGGAACTCCACGACCATTTGGGGGGAAACATTCTCAGGTTAACTCTTTTGTTTCTCCCAATCTCGGCCAACCGTATCCAGGTTCCCTGAATCCTACTTGGGGTCCAAACTTTGAGTCGAATGTTCCTTCCCAAGGAAACATTCCAAATCAAGCCAACCCTGCAGGCTACATGCCTCAAAACCCTCTCCAACTGAATCTGTCAGGAATTTCTAGTTACATGCAGACTGCTTATAGTCCTAAAGGCATACCGATGGGACTTCCTCCCCAAAGTCACCAGTATCCTCAAGTGAATATACAGTTCCCTTTTCTAGCCACTTTGGATTTACCCGACTTGTCTAGGATCTTGAATGATCCTATCTTACATTCTCCCCATTGGCCCGTCATACCTGTCAAATTACCACCCAACATTCCCAAGTTTGACGGTCGACCGAGAGAATACCCAAACAATCATTTTATGACTTTTCACCTTTGGTGTTCGTCCAACTCATTGATGGACGAATCCATTAGGTTACGACTCTTCTAGTGAACTCTTACGGGTTTGGTAGCAAAATGGTACATAGAGTTACCACAAGGCTTCTTTAACGACTTTAATACTCTAGCCATGGCTTTCCTCACGCATTACCAATTGCCAATTCGTTAGGAGACAAAATTTTGAGTTCCTTTAAGCAATCTTCTACCACTCATATTTTTGATCACATTCATGAGTGGAGAAGGAGATGACGTTTGATCAAAATCGACCTTCCTAATCAGTTATTGGCTAAGTGGTTCACCAAATCACTCATCAGTAAATTCACCCATGATGTTTCCATGGGTGGAGTTGTCACTGAAGAGAAGGCGATTAGTTATGCTCAGTACCTAGATATCGTTTATTTGCAAACGGGCACACTTTACAACTTGATCCCTGATGCTCCTTGCCCTTCTACCACCCCTACCTCAACAACCCTGACAAATTCTCACGCTACTAATGGTGTGATTGGCACCTTCCATGCTAATTCTCAATCCACGCATGCCCCTCACACCAACCCCAAATATAATGCTTCTAATTTTCAAAATGATCTGACTCCTACTCCTTCCACCGTTAAAACATATGAGGTTAATTCAGTTCAGTGTACCCCTGCCGGTAAAAATAAATCTAAAAAAGGAAAGCGTAAGAACAAGGAGGATAAAAATAATAATCCGCAATCTGAAAAACCAAAAATACAACCTACTGATGCTAAGGATAAGTGTAAACCTCGATATCCTTGCCTTATCTGTGGGATGATCACTACACGAAATATTGTCCAAGACATGTCGAGGTCACTAAGTTCCTTCAAGGGACTAGGAAGCCTCCCACACCTACCATTTTGTCACAACCTTTCCCTTCTCAATAACAAGCCCAATTGGTCATTCATGACCAACCTTCTCCTTCCACCACTTTGTATGTCCTTATGTGTACTGGTGATTCTAAAAAGAATGACATTGCAATCGCAACTCAGGCCGAAGATTACTCTCCTTCAAAGGAGAAATTTGACGATTTTCCACCTTCGTTGGTTCAACCGCCTCCCTCAACTTCACCTCCCAATGGTCCTCTTCATCTCGAATGACTGGGTCTCGATACAGTTCTCTGCCCTCCTCCAAAGGGTGTTGTTCAGAAGTCTACCTTTAATCCTCATGCACGTGCTACTCAAAACTACAGTATTGTAGAAGATCTTGTGCAAGCACCCTCCGCGATGTCAGCTCTTGAAGTCCTTCAAAGTTTTCCCACTCAATGGAAGGCACTGTTAAAGTCCATTGGTGGAATTGATCCCACAGATACGAATTTGATAATCTTTGACCTGGAATATCACATTCCAAGGCTACCTCCTCAGATAGCGTTTCAGATCCAAGTTGTTGTAGAGAACAATAATATATGTAGAACTGTTATTGATGAGGGAGCTTCGACGTGCAGTATGTATGTTACTTGTTAGAAATCCATTGGCTCTCCTCCCCTCACTGAATCACACAATAAACTTAAGGCCTTTAATGGTTTTGGTTTTAAACCCTACGTTGTTCTTCCCTCATTGTCTATTACGTTGGAAGGCAAATAGGTCAATGTCGAGGTATTTGATGCGCCTCTTGACTATAACCTCTTACTTGTTCGTAGCTGAATTGATTCCATGCATGCACTTGTGTCTACCCTTTTCTATGTGTTACGTTTCCCACCCCAAGGAAAGGTCATTACAGTTGACCAACTGGCCTTTTTTAATTCTGATTCTCGTACTAGCAATGTACCTTTTATCTCTAAAACACCTCCTAGGTGCGAGAATGACAGTGTGGGTCTTCTGAAAGATTCAACTTTGATGGGTACATTCCCAATCCCACCACCCGATATTCCACCTCCTTTTGTCACCTCAATCAACATGATTTCCACCTCTGTTCGTGAAACCCTCGTGTCTCACGACCTGTGGATGGTACCTGACCCTAGTGATTATCTTCGCTATGGCGAACAAATTCCCTTAAGTCCAGTTGAATCCGCTTATCATGCCATTCAATCGGCAACCCCTTCTACTCTGTCTCTCTATGATTCATCTCTTGATCTGTTTCACGTGATATTTCCTACCAATGAGATGATCATGTCAGTCATTTCTATGTAAGACACCCCATGGGATGATGGACATCATCGTTCCATTATCTTCCTAGAGTAGTACAACATAGAGAGTTACCAATATATTTCGACTCTGTCGACCGTTGTTATCGTTTCCTCTATTCCCGAGTAAACACACGACGTGATATATGAAGGGAACCTGAGTAACATTTCACCCACCGTTCCTCTTGACATATCCATTAAACCTGGAGTTGTCAAAAATGTTCACATCGGAGCCTCATGTTCCATTGATGAGGTCGTCACTTATAAATCCATTTTTCAAGAATTTCATGATGTTTTCACCTAGAGCTATGAAGAGATTCTAGGTATTTATCCTGATATTGTTGTGCACTAAATTAAGACCTACCCGGATGCTAAAGTCGTCCGTCAGAGACTTCGCTCGGTCCACCCTCATAAAGTTGCTGCTATCAAGCTTGAAGTTGAAAAACTTCTTAAGTATCGCTTTATCTATCCTGTGGATTTAATCAATTCGGTATCCAATATGGTTCTGGTAAATAAGAAACAAGGAACAATCTGTGTATGTGTATATTATAGGGATATCAATAAATCTTTTCCTAAGGACAATTATCCAACCCCCTTCGTTGACCAGATCATTGACGATTGCGTCATGTTATCACTCCAAGAATCACTCCCATACTGCAAATGAGAGTAAGCTTGGTAACATAGAAATAAAAAGACTTCATTGGTTTTGAATAGGTGGATCAACAAGATGGAGAAAGAAAGGCAGAGGGAAACAAATTGCATATCAGTAGGCTACACCAATGGGCAATGAAGTCACAAACATTCTACTCATTGAAGGCACTAAAGTTGCTCAACAGAAAACAAGATTATATGCTGATAGATGGAAGAATGAAGAAGGAAAACATACGATAGAATTTTCACTAAACAGAGATCCTCGCAGTTTAATGAATCAACAAATACTTGAATATAAACAATGACTGATGGGAAAAATACAGCAGATCCTCTGCTGCTTAGGGATCCATAAATCATTGACAGCATTTGATCCTCAAATCTGCAATATATTAAAATAAGAAGATATATAAAAAAAATAATTGCAATCTGAAATCACATCTCTCATGAGTCTCCAATAGCGATAATGCTTACAATCATAAAATGCCCACATGCTTACAAATGGACACACAAAGGGAAACTGCCTGCTCCTACTCTCTTCATCCTCTCTTGGCTCATGAATCCAACCCCCCTAACCTCTTGTAAAATGAATATATATCCATATATGTCCTTTCCATATCACCCATTCGAACTCCAACCCCTTTCCAAAAATAGAAACAACTACAAACAGAAGATGACACGTTTTAACTGATTTCCTGCTTTTCAGGAGGCAAAATTCTGAAAAAATAGGCTTCAAAATGCCACTTGAAATTCTCAAAACATAATAGATTTGTAAAATATCAGATATTTTTTTGTATATAAGCTTGTTATAAATAAAATCCTCTCTCGGTTTCTTTAAAATCATCTCCAGCTGGCCGGAATAGGTGTCACAAAAACATGTCTCAAACAGGAAATCAAGAAAACAGAAAACATAGGGCTCAAATATTCTTTCGAATATCCCAATCCATGAAATATGTGTAAAAAATGAAAGATTTTAATGTTCATTGGTCCGTTCTTGAAAATAACCTCCTTCATATTTTTAAAATTCATCCTGGTTCACTCGAAAATTCTCCTGGAAGTCAGCTGGTAAAAAATATTGGTTCAACAGTCTAGAACAAATTTTCCACAACACATTCCGTAGCGCCACTTATCTATATAATATCTCTCTAACCATAACACATTTTAAAAAAATGAGAGAGTTTTTTGTTATTTGGTATGTGATGAACAAAAACCTCCTCCAGTTTTCGAAAATACCTTTCCATTTGTTCATAACACAAGTTTTAAGTTAGTCACTCAAAACTGGCAAAAGCGTCCTTGCAAAATAACTCTGTGAAATTGGTAGTGCCCATCATGAATTCATCTATGTAGATTTGGTAGCGCCACTATGACACAATCATGTGAAATTGGTAGCACCCATCATGAATTCAACTATGTCGATTTGGTAGTGCCACTCCTCTGTTTTAGGAAAGTCCCCATTCACATAAGATTGTTTTTTAATGTGTGCATGGAGTTTCTAACCCGTGTCTTGTGTTGATGACAGGTGTGCTTGGCTCTCGGTCTTGATGCTTGAGGAAGTTGGTGCTGTAGAATCTATTAATTCACCACTAATACAAAATATATTGTAAAAATAACCAAACTTTATAGTGCAAATTCTTGTGCTAACAAAGGCTCCATAGGGGATAGGGACCTCCCTGTGAGACTCTAAGAACTCTTTTTGTAGCTCTAGTTCCTTAGTGTTGGGTTGTGGAGCCATGCTATGATACATCATAATGAAGAAAACATACTGAAAAGTTATACTACTCTACTTACAAAAAAAAATCAAACACACCTGCTCCTGATGGATCTTATTTATGTACAAAACCTAAGCTAACTGACTTTTACAATGGGCTAGGTGAAGACAAACTTCCACCAAAGCCATTCAAGAAACTTGTTGACTTGAGTCTTTATAATTCCAATGATTAACAACAGACAAGAGGAATATGACAGTAGTTTGAAAACATTACCTTTATCTCCTCTGACTTCTACTGACACAATTAAGTTTACAGGCTCCAAAACAATTGATAAATACAACTCCATATACACCCCTACAGGGTCATGAAAATGGTGAAAAAACATATGGGACTGATAGCATATTTATTCTTCCACTTCAGGTTACTGTAAACTATGCATACAAGTGGAATAAGGATTGACGTAGGTGGTTGTTGATCCACTCATAAATGTTGATTTGCGTCTGGTTGTGTATAAACAATCTCTTCATGTGCCTATACTAAGGGCTTCTCCTGGTCAAATCTTTGAGTTACGTCTTTTGAGACAAGGCCAACCTCTACATCATCCTCCCTGTCTTCATAGTGATCAAATATAGGATAAGCTTGCTTCTCATCATCACTATAATATTCATCAAAAATGGGTTTCCCTTCATATCTATGATCAACCTCTAAAATAGTAATTTCATCAAGAATATAACTGTTAAAAATATCAATTTCAGGAAAAGCAGTAATTGGTGCTTCTAGTTGTTCATACACATGATTTTCATTTGAAACAAAGTTATGAATGTTGTCCTCTCCGAATACAGGAGTATTCTTTATACTTTCATTTGGACATTGAATAAAATATTTTTCATCTTTATATTCGGCAGAGCAATCTTACAAATCTTGAGCACATTCTGCATATCCCTCACAACAGTTATGACAAATACTTTCAAAGGGATAAAACCTTTTGCAGTGTTCATTGAATACTCTATGGAAATCCTTCAAGGATGAAATGATGGAAGGGGGTAATGAGAAATACCATTTATGTGCATCCCCATCCAATGAATACATGAACATTTTCATCAATATATCTTCATGATGGATGTCAACTTGTTGCATCAAAGCATGAAATTATTGAACATGCTCAACAGGGCTGTCATTCTCACCTTCATAAAATATGGGCAAAAGANAAGTTGTTGCATCAAAGAATGAAATTCTTGAGCATGCTCAATAGGGCTGTCATTCTCACCTTCATAAAATCTGGGTAGCAGATCTTTCCATTCATCAATTTGAGGCACAGGATGTGGATAACCATCTATGGCTGAGAAATTGAGTGGGCCAAACCTCTTGGCCAGGATAGCCTTCATAGCCATTTAATTTTTCTCATTCCAGTGGAGTCGCCCATAGATTCTGAACAATGGAGTCGCCATGGTGAATGTACTGTTCCCAAGGCCGAACCCCATTGTAAACCATGTTCTGAAAGGAATTGTAATTATGTTTTATAGGCTGGTGAGCCAAGTTTTTATAAGCTGGAGGCTTATGTGTTTGATTAGTCCAGGGAGCCTAAGTGTTGAAGGCTAGGAGCCTGTTGTTGTATATGTAATCATGCAGAACAATTAATAAAATATAAACACCGCCAGGTGTAGACCGACCATGATGAATGAGTGAAGGGGGACTAAGCATCCATAGAGAGGGTAAGGAATTAGGGGCTGGAAGGTGGAAAAAGGGGCTAAGTGTTTGGCCTAGGGGGCTTAAGCCTAGGAATAATATTTATTATTATTCCAAAAAGAACATGTGCATTATATGTTTTATTTTTATCCTAAGTTCCTGGCAAGGGGAAAGCATGCAAAGGGGATGCTTGCTAATGGAACACATGCAGTTCCAAGGGTGACAACTGTCCACCCTGGTGCATGCAAATAAAAAAACCGAAATGATTCGTGAGAGGGGTCTCTCCTCCATTCCACCCAACTACCTGAGCATGTAGGAAGTGTTGAACAGTACGACCGACCCAACCTCTGCAAGAAAACCTCGTGCCTTCCGGAGAGCTGGGAAAAAGCTTGTGTTTCTTTCTGCAAATCCGTGTACACCCTATTCTTTTAGAGCTGAGAAGACTGTGTTTGTTTCTGAAAATCCCGATTCACTATCCCCATTCTGAACCAGGGAGGTTGTGTAATTCCCTATGAGAATTTCTTGTCACGCAATTTCAAAAATCAATACCGTGAGACCTTGCCGTAATTACTGAGCTTGTTTGAGAAGCCCGAGTCTGTATCCCTGGTTGAATGTGGTGGTCATGCAGAGATGGACTGCACGTGACTTGTTGTCCAGTGCAGGTTGTAATTGAGCCTGTGTATGACCTCTCTCCAGGTGAGGGAGGTAACTATGGTTGGAAGAGGCAGGTTGTCAGGCCTGTGAGCAACTCTTTCTAGGTGAGAGAGTTTGCTGGGAAGTTGTTTCTTCCAGAGAATGCCCAGCACCAGCTCTGGCTCTGAGAATTCCTGATTCGGCCTGTTGCCAAGACCTAGAGAGGGAGGTTAGCACCGATGGACTGTGCTTGTGAAGGTGTATACTCCTGGGCGAAACAAACATGTGGGGAATGAGAGTCTGGTAGTAGTGGGCGTAAGATGGCATTTGGGGAAGAATCCTTCCAGTTTTCTGTGTTGTTTTCCCTGTAACCTTAGCCTAGCCTAGAATTCCTTGCCTTGGGGTGGAGCATAGTCCCAGCTCGGGGGTGATCCATTGCTGAGCTGATGAGCAATGCGGTCTAAGGCTGGGAGGTTCGTGTAAGGCCTGCACTTGGTTGGTGGAATCTACCACTGTTAAAAGATAAGTATCTGATTATGCCTTAATCATGTTTTTCATGACTGTGCTGCTTATGTTATCATGATTTCCGTTGTGCATATGAATTAATATGAAATGCTATGGATTGTTAATTATAGCATTAAATAATATGTTTTACTCTGAGCTTAAATGTGTTTATTTGTTTAAATGCATTTGGATCATATAATACCTGTATGAGTTATGTACAGAGTGGTGTTATAGTCTTCTTTTAATAGCGATTAAGCCTTAGTAGCAGAAGAGGTGTGCTACAGTTTGGTATCAGAGCCTATATGGGCCAGTTGAGTGGTCTTTGGACCGAGGGTGTGAGGAGAAATTGTGTCTAGAGGACCAATTTCGGACCCTGGATTGCACCAGAGTATCAAGTAGTTACTTGACTGTGCTTATGAGCTCAGGAGGTATAGCGGTATAATTCCACAGGGAGAGAGGACTCCACACCAGAAATGCTGAGGTTTTTAGGATCTGTTCGGGAGGGAAGGTGAACCCTCGTGACCGTCAGATATAGAAAGTGTGTGCGGGATTTAAAGCCCTATGGAATTGCATAGGAGTGTGAAAATACTGAATTAGTTAGGACCGTCCATTAGAAAGAACACGTGGAGAGCGATCAGTCTTTCGCTAACTCGTAACTTGAAATGGTCAAAGGGTGAATTCGTGAGAATTCACGAAACGCGAATTCATGATTGGATCGTAACCGTCGATCTAAGAGATATCTGGACTGTTAATTGCCCAGGAAGAAATCGACGTTTTGGGATATGGGAGGTGAGAAGAGGTGAACACCTCCGAGAACCGAAACCCCGAAATCCCAGAACAATCTGCGTCGTAGATCTAAGAAAGATCTGACCATTGGATTTTACTAGGAATGGAAGTGGACACATGGATGTGTACCACGTGCCAGTGGGTCAAGAACAAAAGCGAGAGTGGTGAGACCAATGACATCATTAAAAGTGATGTGGACCCTGATGAACGTGCCACGTGCCACCATATTTGTGGGTGACCACTGTGCTATGTGGGCCCGAAAGGTAAAGTAAATCAGAATTTCGAAAGTTGGGGGTTGGAAAGGAAAGAAAATCTGAAAGCCTCGTGGATTGAAACCCCGAAACACAAAGTCTCGAAATCCCGAAGTGCCGAAAACGAAAGTTTCGAAAACCCAAAATTTGAAGAGCCGAATGAGAGCTCAGAAAACTTATTTGAATCGAAATGTCTTTTGTTCTTGTTTGTATTGGCTTATAAATGTTGTGGATTGTTCGTGAAGTTTTAATGGCCTGAAAAACTTCAAATTTAATTGCACAGTGCGTGTGCAGATTTCAACGAAGGTCAGGACTCCAGTTAACCAACACCGAGTATGGAGTGGGAAAAGGTGCAGATTACCCCTGAAACAGGAGATGAACAGGAAGGAAAGGATGTCAACCTGGGAGTCGAAGGATCGAACTCCAATGGGCATGGAAACGAGAAGGATAAGGAAGGACACATAATGAAAATCATTGAAGGATTGCAAAGAGAGGCCCAGGCTCACCGAGATGATAGCCGAAAGCTCATGAAAGTTAGGGATCGGCAGGGTGAATTAAACTTAAAATTTTTGAAGAGGTTGGAGAGAATAGAGAGGAAACTCGAGGAGGGAAGAAACTCAAGTAAGATGGAGAGTCACAGAAACCCTAGGAGAAGAAGGAGCTCAAGGAGTGGTAGCCGACATCTTAGTCGCTCCCAAAGACATTCTGACAGGGAGATACACAGTAGTTCAAGCTCGTCCCCTACTAGAAAACATCGAAAATTTGGAAAGGAGGAATTGAAAGGGGAGATGAACAAGATTAAGCCTCCAACATTCGATGGAGAACATAAGAAGGAGGAAGATACTGAGACAGGGTTGCTTGGAATGAAGAAATAATTCCATCTATAGAATTATTCCGCCCATGCAAAAGGAAGAATTGCAATGTATCAACTGAAAGGAAAATCATCCATGTGGTGGGATCAGTTCGTGCAGGTGCAGCACATCAGAGAGAAAGAGGTCACTTGGAAGGAATTTAAGAGGTATTTCAAGAAGAAATACCTGACTAAAAGATACTATGACAGAAAGATGAAGGAGTTCTTCGAACTCAAGCTAGGCAACATGACTATTGATGAGTATGAACGAAGTTTTCTAGAACTACTGAAGTATGTTCCATTCATCAAAGATGAGGTTGTCAAGATTCGGAGATATTTGAGTGGACTGCCACCTTCCATGAGTGACAAGATTCAATATGATGATCCTAATACCATGGAAGAAACAACAAGAAGGGAGAAATGCTTGTATGAACAACAAGGAGAAAGGCCTATCCTTCAGAAGGCTTGGAATGATCAGAGGAAGTTTAAGAAGGAATAGAGGCAGAAGGGAAACAAGCCTTCCTTTTCTAGAAACAGTCTTCAAGGACAGCCATCGTTTAGAGAGCCGAGAATGACTGAAGAGGGAGCACAAAGACAGAGACAGATGCCCATTCAGTGTTGGGGCTATCAAGGAAACCACAAGTACAAAGATTGTCCCCATAAAAATGGTAAAGCGAGAACTGTACATACTGTTCAGCAAGCTGAAACAGTGGAGGATATGGGTAGCAGAATGTCAAGGATCTACGTAGCCTTGGACAACAAGCAAGCAGAATCTCAATCGCACATGATTGAAGTGGAAGGTACGATCAACAACCGACCACTTGTTATTTTAATTGATTCAGGGGCTAGCCATAGTTATATAGATCCTAGGGTGGTGGAAAGTTTGCATCTAACAAGAAGAAAACATGAGAAGTCTTAGTTAGTGCAGTTGGCCATAGGGACCAAGAGGAAGGTCACTGAATTGGTTAAGTCCTATTCAGTGGACATGAAAGGAATGAGCACTAAGGCTGAATTGAACATTCTGCCTTTATGCTCATAAGATTGCTTAATTGGGATGGGCTGGTTGGACCAGCACCATGCCCTTCTAGATTTTCGTAACAAGAGGTTTACATGCCTGAATGAAGAGGAAAATCAGGTAACAGTCCAAGGAATTCCCAGAGCTGTGGTTGTGAGGGAAATCTCAGCCATGTAGTTGAAGAAATGTTACCAGAAAGGCTGTCAATTATTTGCAGCTCAGGCGGAAGAAGCATCCCGAGATGTAGACTCAAAGCTGGAAGATCACGAGGCACTCAAATAATTCAAGGACATATTTCAGGAGGTACCTGGACTACCTCCAAAGAGGGACATCGATTTTTCTATAAATTTGATGCCTGGAGCAGCTCCAATTTCGAAAGCTCCTTATAGAATGAGTACGCCAGAGCTGAAAGAGTTGCAATTGCAGCTCGAGGAGCTACTAAAGAAAGGTTACATTCACCCCAGTGTGTCACCATGGAGAGCCCCGGTCCTATTCGTGAATAAGAAATATGGGGCATTGAGGCTGTGCATTGATTTTCGGCAGTTGAATAAGGTCACTGTCAAGAACAAGTATCCTCTGCCAAGGATTGATAATCTCTTTGATCAGTTGAAGGATGCGAAAATATTTTCAAAAATAGATCTCCGATCTGGATATCACCAAGTTAGAATAAAGGATGAGGACATCAGCAAGACCGCCTTTAGAACAAGGTATGGTCATTATGAGTTCACGGTGGTTCCGTTTAGACTGTCCAACGTGCCTGTTGTTTTCATGTGCTTAATGAATGGAGTGTTCAGAGATTATTTGGACAAGTTTGTCATAGTCTTCCTGGACAATATCTTGGTGTATTCCAAGACAGAGGAAGAACATCAGCAACACCTGAGAATGGTGTTGCAGGTGTTGAGAGAACACCAGCTGTACGCAAAACTGAGCAAGTGCTCTTTTTATCAAAGGCAGATCCATTACTTGGGACACATTATATCTGAATAAGGGATCGTTGTGGATCCTGAAAAGGTACAGGCCATTCAAGAATGGCCAGCACCAAGGAATGTGGAAGAAGTTAGATCTTTTATGGGTCTGGCAGGATACTATAGG
>SNQJ01S0113401.1:39903-56967 GCA_010110895.2 Picea sitchensis
GTGAGTTGCACTGAAGAGAGTGCATAAATAAGGGGAGGGGGATTGTAGTGTTCCCAAGGCCGAACCCCATTGTAAACCATGTTCTGAAAGGAATTGTAATTATGTTTTATAGGCTCGTGAGCCAAGTTTTTATAAGCTAGAGGCTTATGTGTTTGATTAGGCTAGGGAGCCTAAGTGTTGAAGGCCAGGAGCTTGTTGTTGTATATGTAATCATGCAGAACAATTAATAAAATATAAACACCGCCAAGTGCAGACCGACCACGATCAATGAGTGAAGGGGGACTAAGCATCCATAGAGAGGGTAAGGAATTAGGGGCTGGAAGGTGGAAAAAGGGGCTAAGTGTTTGGCCTAGGGGGCTTAAGCCTGGGAATAATATTTTATTATTATTCCAAAAAGAACATGTGCATTATATGTTTCATTTTTATCCTAAGTTCCTGGCAAGGGGAAAGCGTGAAAAGGGGATGCATGCTGATGGAATGCATGCGGTTCCAAGGGTGACAAGTGTCTACCCTAGTGCATGCAAATAAAACAACCGAAATGAGTCGTGAGAGGGGTCTCTCCTCCATTCCACCCAACTACCTGAGCGTGTAGGGAGTGTTGAACAGTACGACCGACCCAACCTCTGCAAGAATACCTCGTGTGTTCTGGAGAGCCGGGAAAAAGCCTGTGTTTGTTTCTGCAAATCCATGTACACCCTCTGCTCTGATAGCTGAGAAGACTGTGTTCATTTCTAAAAATCCCGATTCACTATCCCTGTTTTGAACTAGGGAGGTTGTGTAATTCTCTGCGGGAATTGCTTGTCACGTAATTCTGAAAATCAACACCATGAGACCTTGCCGCCATTGCTGAGCTTGTTTGAGAAGCTCGAGTCTGTATCCCCGGTTGACTGTGGTGGTCATGCAGAGATGGACTGCGTGTGACTTGTTGTCCAGTGCAGGTTGTAATTGGGCCTGTGTATGACCTCTCTCCAGGTGAGGGAGGTGACTATGGTTGGAAGAGGCAGGTTGTCAGGCCTATGAGCAACTCTTTCCAGGTGAGAGAGTTTGCTGGGAAGTGGTTTCTTCCAGAGAATGTCCAGCACCAGTTCTGGCTCTAAGACTTCCTGATCCGGCCTGTTGTCGAGACCCAGAGAGGGAGGTTAGCACTGATGGACTGTGCTTGTGAAGGTGTATACTCCCGGGCGGAACATGCATGTGGGGAATGAGAGTCTGGTAGTAGTGGGCGTAAGATGGCATTTGGGGAAGAATCCTTCCGGTTTTATGTGTAATGTTGGTAACAGACTGCAAATGAGAGTAATCTTGGTAACATAGAAATAAAAAGACTTGGTTGGTTTTGAATAGGTGGATCGGAAAGATGGAGAAAGAAAGGGAGAGGGAAGCAAACTACAGATCAATAGGCTACACCAATGGGCAATGAAGTCACAAACATTCTACTCATCGAAGGCACTAAAGTTGTTGAACATAAAACAAGATTATATACTGATAGATGGAATAATGAAGAAGGAAAACATAAGATAGAATGTGCACTAAACAGATATCCTCTCAGTTTAATGAATCAACAAATACTTGAATATAAACAATGATTGGTGGGAAAAATACAACAGATCCTCTGCTGCTTAGGGATCCATAAATCATTGACAGCCTTTGATCCTCAAATATGCAATATATTCAAATAAGAATATATATAATAAAAATAATTACAATCTGAAATCACATCTCTCATGAGTCTCCAATAGCAATAATGCTTACAATCATAAAATGCCCACATGCTTACAAATGAACACACATAGGGAAACTGCCTACTCCTACTNGGAGGTTAGCACTGATGGACTGTGCTTGTGAAGGTGTATACTCCCGGGCGGAACATGCATGTGGGGAATGAGAGTCTGGTAGTAGTGGGCGTAAGATGGCATTTGGGGAAGAATCCTTCCGGTTTTATGTGTAATGTTGGTAACAGACTGCAAATGAGAGTAATCTTGGTAACATAGAAATAAAAAGACTTGGTTGGTTTTGAATAGGTGGATCGGAAAGATGGAGAAAGAAAGGGAGAGGGAAGCAAACTACAGATCAATAGGCTACACCAATGGGCAATGAAGTCACAAACATTCTACTCATCGAAGGCACTAAAGTTGTTGAACATAAAACAAGATTATATACTGATAGATGGAATAATGAAGAAGGAAAACATAAGATAGAATGTGCACTAAACAGATATCCTCTCAGTTTAATGAATCAACAAATACTTGAATATAAACAATGATTGGTGGGAAAAATACAACAGATCCTCTGCTGCTTAGGGATCCATAAATCATTGACAGCCTTTGATCCTCAAATATGCAATATATTCAAATAAGAATATATATAATAAAAATAATTACAATCTGAAATCACATCTCTCATGAGTCTCCAATAGCAATAATGCTTACAATCATAAAATGCCCACATGCTTACAAATGAACACACATAGGGAAACTGCCTACTCCTACTCTCTCCATCCTCTCTTGGCTCATGAATCCAACCCCCCTACCCTCTTGTACAATGAATATATATCCATATAGGTCCTTTCCATCTCACCCATTCTAACTCCAACTCCTTCCCCAAAATAGAAACAACTACAAACAGAAAATGGCATGTTTTAATTGATTTCCTGCTTTTCAAGAGGCGAAATTCTGAAAAAATAGGCTTCAAAATGCCACTTGAAATTCTCAAAACATAATATTTGTGTAAACTTTGAGATATTTTTTTGTATATAATTTTTTTATAAATAAAAACCTCTCTCGTTTTCTTTAAAATCATCTCCAGCTGGCCAGAATATGTTTCACAAAAACATGTCTCAAACAGGAAATCACGAAAATGAAAAGCATAGGGCTCAAATATTCTTTCGAATATCTCAATCCGTGAAACCTATGTGAAAAAATAAAGAGGTTAATTTTCATGGGTCCTTTCTTGACAATAACCTCCTTCATGTTTTTTAAATTCATATTGTTTCACCTGGAAATTCTCCTGGAAGTCAGTTGATCAAAAATATTAGTTCAACAGTCTAGAACAGAGTTTTTGTAGCACATTCTATAGCGCCACTTCTCTTTATAATATCTCTCTAGCCATAACACATTTTAAAAAACTAAGAGATTTTTTTGTTATTTGGTATGTGATGAACAAAAAACTCCTCCAATTTTCGAAAATACCTTCCCATTTGTTCATAACACAAGTTTTAAGTTAGTCACTCAAAACTGGAAGAAGCATCCTTGCAAAATAACTCTGCGAAATTGGTAGTGCCCATCATGAATTTAGCTATGTGGATTTGGTAGCGCCATTGTGACACAATAATGCGAAATTGGTATGGACCATCATGAATTCAACTATGTGGATTTGGTAGTGCCACTCCTCTATTTTAGGAAACCTATCTCCATTCACATAAGTGTTCTTTTTAATGTGTGCATGGTGTTTCTAACCCATGTCTTGTGTTGATGACAGGTGCGCTTGGCTCTCGATCTTGATGCTTGAGGAAGTTGGTGCTGCAAAATATCTTAATTCACCATTGATACAAAATAGATCGTAAAAATAGCCAAATTTTCTAGTGCAAATTCTTGTTCTAAGACGCCTGGAGCAAAATCTTCTCCTTAATGGATGGTTTCTCTGGCTATAATCAGATTAATATTTTTCTCGCGGATCAACACAAGACTCCTTTTATTTGTCCTTGGGGTACCTTTGCCTACTGGAAACTTCTTTTCGATTTGAAGAACGCTGGTGTGAATTTTCAGCATGCCATGTCTTATGCTTTTCATGATATCAAATACTTTGTACAACAGTATCTCGAGGATATACCAATGCATTCCATGCGTCGCCAAGATCACCCGACCCATCTCCGAGCCATTTTCCTTCACAGTCATTACTATCGTATATGTTTGAACCCAAACAAATTTGTTTTCTATTTGGAGTTCGGTTGACTTCTGGGTTTTATTGTGTCACTTCATCGAATTAGGGTAGACCCCTTGAAGGTTGAGACTATCCTTACTCTACCTTCCTCCTTCCACACTATGCTAGCTTCAAAGTTTGCAAGGGAAGGAAATTTTTTTGCATCGATTCATTCCAAATTATGTCAAGTTAACGCAGGGAATTACTCGATTGTTGAAGAAAGGTTACGAGTTTGTATGGGACGATACTGCCAACAAAGCCTTCAAAGCTTTGAAAATTTCCATAACTTGTACACCACTGCTTTTCCCACCGGATTATAGTTCATAATATTTCCTCTACCTCAATGCTTCTGACTCTACCATTGCCATGGTTTTAGTCCAAGAAGATGATTCTCACGACGAACATGTAATTTACTATTTAATTCGGAGTCTCATGACCACCTAAGCCAAATGCCTACATGTGGAGAAATTGGCCTTGGCATCTATTCATCTATTCAAGTTGTTCAACGTTTTCATCATTATATATTATTACACAGGACCACTGTTATTTCTAATTGCAACCCCATGCAACATATCCTCACTCGAAAAATTTTGCGGGGCAAGTACTCCAAATGGATATTGATTCTCCATGAGTTTGACTTAGAATTCAAATGCGCTAAGTCTAAGAAATCTTTGGTTTTTGCCGAATTGATATGTGACCTTCCCTCAACTGAGACAAAAAATGTGGCAGAGGATTCCTTACCTGATGAATCCATTTTTCTGATCATTTCTAATGACGTTTGGTACGGATATATTATCATCTATCTCCAGACTCAAACTTTCTGGCCTGACCTTTCTAGTACGGACCATCGTCGTATATGATATCAAGCCTGTCAATACATTATTCTCAGTGACACTCTTTATTGTCATGGTGTTGACTCTATTTTCCAAGGATGTCTCACCTACGATGAGGTTGAGAAAGCTTTGAATGAATATCACTCCAAAGCATGTGGCGGTCATATGTCAGGGTATTCCACTGCCCAAAAGATCTTGCAAGCAGGGTATTTTTGGCCCTCAATTTTCAATGATTGCATTACGGTTGTCCAGAAATGCCATGCTTGCCAAACTTAAAACAACAAAATAATATCTTCTCCTGCTCCTTTACACCCTGTAGTTTTCATTGGTCCCTTCGCAAAATGGGGTATTGACTTCATGACATGTAACCCTCACTCGGTCGGGGGGCATGGATACATCATTGTAGCTGTGGATTATTTCACTAAATGGGCCGAGGTGATGCCTACATTCGATAACATAAGGAAAACTACAACATTGTTCATATTCAATCACATCATTACTCAGTTTGGTGGCCCCCAAGCTATCGTTATTGATCACGGTAGTCATTTTTGAAATTTCATGATGTCCAAGATTACTGAAAAGTTGGGTCTTCGGCATGAAAACTCAACCCCCTATTATCCACAAGCCAATGGCCAAGTTGAAGTGATAAACAAATTCCTTATTACTATTCTTTGATGGATGATAGGAATTCAGAAAACAAGTTGGCACAAGATGTTTTTTTCAGCATTATGGGCCTACCGGACATCCGTCAAGTCTTCCACTGAGTTCACACCTTTCCAGTTAGTTTATGGTATCGAAGTTGTTTTTCCAATTGAATGTGATATACCATCTTTGAAACTACTCATTGAACTTCTCCCAAACACCTCTATTGAAGAGGAACATCTATTGTACCTGATGCAATTAGATGAAACTCGTCGTGATGTCGCCCTGGTTATTGAAACTCATAAAAAACATGTTAAATCCCAATACGACAAACATATCAAGCCACGTGTTTTTTCTGAAGGTGATCGAGTTCTCCTCTACGAACAAGATTGTGTTTTACTAGGGGCTGGAAAATTCGAGGCTATGTGGCGAGGCCGTTATATTGTCAAACGAGTGTTGGAGAAGGGAGCTTATGAGTTAGTGGATTATGATGGCATTCCTTTGAGTGAACCCAAAAATGTGATTTACTTGAAGAAGTACTATTCTTAAGTCCTTTGTTCATGAGTGCTTGTATTTTTACTATATCATACTCTTGTGTGCTACTTTTGTGTGTTTTTTCGTTGTTTGGTTTCGACCCCCAACTGCTTACCTTGCATTGTGCTTGGTTTCCAGATGTGGGTGTCTTCACTGCCCTATATTGGCTTCACCAATGACGCTAGTCATAGTACTAAGAACTTAGCATCTGCTACTTGAGAAATCTACGCACCTACGAACGAATTAATCAGTATACATTGTGTTTTCCTTAGTCGTGCAACTAACAATATCGCAGAATACAGTGCAGTCATCGAATTGTTAACCGACGTTGTTTCACTTGGAATCCGTCATCTTTTCGTATGAATCGATTCGCAGTTAGTAGTACTACAATTGAGTAATGTCTATGATATCTGAAGTTCTACTTTGTTAAGGGTATATTTACGAATTCGCCTCTTGGAGTGTCATTTTGATTACATTGAATATCAACACATTCCTAGATGTCTAAATACATTAACAAGCGCATTAGATAATTATTTGTTAGACAGACATTTGAGACACTTATAAATCCAATCACATTTTGTATATATAGCAAGTAAGTCGGTATAAGCCTCATATATATATACCGATAAAAGTTTTACAAAAAGTGTTTTTGCCCGAAGACCAAAATGTCAAAAATGTGAAGCACATGGCTTCATATACAAATATAGCATCAAGTATGCTTCTTATGATAACATACAACTACTCATGCTACTCTACGGAGTAGTCGACTGATAGAATCAGATACACCCATTGTGTGGCACTGGTAATGTCTCGGGATCTCATCAATAGAGGTATCTAGTACATCCACCGTCAACCACTCCAAGTTGTTCTATATATCCTCGTAGTCAGTAGCGACTAATCCTGCTACCTGGACTCTCTCCACTCGCCTCTGAATGGGAGATGAACCTGGAGGTCGATAAGTTCCTACATCTGCATTGCCAAAGAGCCTTTTGATTAGTCATCGGATTAAGAACATAAAAACATTTCATATTTAAAAAATTACAAAAACATTATAAAGACAAAATGTATTTCTTACCTAAGTTCCCCCCTTGAGAACCTTCAGGAAGAACCAAGTATGGGTAACCTCTGAAGTCTAAGCCGACATATGCGTAATCATCTACCATAAGCATTTGGGGCCTCAACCAATCAAAGAAAACATCATTGTACCTAACGATAGGACCAGTCACATGCCGAGCCATGATGTCACACCACCTCTTCATTCTTAGATCTTGTGGGCATGATATGCCCCACTCTACCTGTAGGCGCAAGTGTGGAACCCTCTCCAAGAAGAAGGACACCAAAATCGACTCGTATCCAAACTGTTTCAGGTCACCTTTACCACACTTGGTCAATTTTGTTTTCATGCTCTTGAGAACCCCGTCACACCAGTTAAAGACTCGGGGCTCCATGCACTCCAATGCATATTTAAAGCAGCTCTGAAGAGACATATGGGGAAATGCACTCCCCGCCATGTGTTTGATGGTGAAAAGCATGGTCCATAGGGGTAAGTCTCGGACATCCCTAATAGAAAACTTGTCACTACATCTCTTAGCGTCTGGTACACAATATTGTTGAATGTACTCATTCATCGGTAGACCGCCACCCCTGTTGCCTGTCAATGTCACATGGGATCCACGGCGAGACAACCCCGTCAAAAAATAGATATCCTTGATATCTAGAGTGAGCATGTGGGATCCCACATGGAATACCTATTGGTCCACATCCCACATGTGGACTAAATATTTGAGCATCCTCAAATGGGCCCTCATGCTCTGGATATTGAAGACTTTTAGCAGTCTACACTGCCAAAGGGCATTAACCATTCCTGGGTCATTCTCAGTGAAGTAATCCTCATCCTCATTCTCTCTCTCCCACCATTCCAACATTATGACCATAAAAAAATGCATTGGAACCACAAGGATATATTAGTATCTTTATTTGCCTCCCTGGAGAATTTTATTGGCTAAATATCTCTTAAGACTTTTTTGAGTTTCGCACGCCGCGGATGAAGGCATCCACACAGTGTGGAATCCATGCAGTCCAACCATAGGTCTACTTGCGGTGACCCTAGATCATTGCAGGGCACAATATAAGGCACCTACGGCGACCTCCGCGCGCAAATACCCTCACAAATTCAACCCAAAAATCTAATTTTAACCAATAAAAAAAAAAAAAAAAATCCATGGAAAGTGAAGACAAGAATATTACCTATTCAACGGAGACCATTCATCAAATGATCAATTGTGCCTCCTGCAATCCGCAGTGGAAGTTTGAGGTAAAATGGGGGTTTGGGGACAAGGTTTGGGTGGAATAACAATGGAATGGTAAAAATACGTTTTTACCCATATTTATTAATTTTTTCACTTTTCCATTTATATTTTATATTATTTTATGTGTTTCACCTAAACCCTAAAGTCCTAATGACATTGCAAGTGTTTGATTTTTCGTAGATGAGAAATCTAGGAGTGAAAATGATGGAACACATATACGTTTCTTGGTTTGTTTTTACATTTGTCACATGTACAGATACTTTTTTGGGTTTTTCAAGAAAAACCTTGAGCTCAATCTTTGTTTGTTCTCATGCTCGTAAATCAATAAGAACGCAACCGAGTATACTTTTATCACTTTTTCGAACTCGTAAAGGTTACACGAAAAATGAACCACCTGGAGTTCCCTTTAATCTCTTTTCAGACTCTCTAAACATGAAAAGATTGTCGAGCGATCTTGTCCTTTTCACGCTCATAAAATTATTTTAAGAAAACATTTGGCGAGCGGTAAATTATCACTTTTTCGATCTCATCAGATTAATTTATGAAAAAGGACCTTGTGGAGTTTTCTTTAAGTGTTTTCCAGACTCTCTAAACATGAAAAACCCTTGAGTTTTCTCTTTTTGGACTCGTTAAACAAACATCGAAATACCCGTACGAGACCGAACCACTCCTTCTTAGGTGGTTCGTTAAAAGTACTCTAAGGGAATCATCCGAAGGATGATCAAACATCAACAAGCATATGGTATCCTCCTCAATCTTGCACAAAAATAAAGAGGTACTCAACATAAATTGTGGGGGGGAATTTGGGAAATAAATGTGTCTCTGTACTTGTGTTAGTGGCAGTCATAATCACTCTTGAACATGACACCCCCTTCATCATTGTATCCGGGTTGGGAAATCCATTTGTCTCTCATTTGGCCTTCCGCAAGTTCATATCTTGGGTCATCCAAGACCATTTTCATGTCATTCATATGTTCAAGAGAAGTCCAAGCCTAAACAAGCCCTCTATTGATTCGGCCATCTATAGTTATAAATTCCTACCATGTCGGCCTTCCCTGTGTCAGTTTCGAATCATTTTCATACTTTGATCTACCTCAAATCTGTCACTTATTTCGTGTCATTGATGGGGGATACATCAAAGCCCTCCTGTGACGAATCTTTTCTTGTCAACTTCAACTCATTATCCGAGAACAAGACTTAGAAATCATTTAGTACCTTAGAGCCTACATGCCTCAATGGCAAGTTTCTTCTCTTTCGACAGTGGGTTCACATCATTGACCCCTGATTGAGATATTCCATCGAGTGTTCAACTTTGGCTCATTTATTCACATTCGATGGATTGTACTAGAGTACCTTGGGAATCATAGACATCAATCGTGATTTACCTTGCACTTTTTAACGGTTTTCATCAAGGGTCGGTAATCAAGTGGTTTCTACCATGTTCGACTTCAACACCTGTAATCACATGGCTAGATTCCTACTTATGGACGATGGGATTGAAGACCCTGGATCTTATCATTTTGGTCTATGCGATGGAGTATTTATCATTTGTATTGAAACATAGATCAACTTTGTATGTCTCATGGATATGTCTAGATTTGAGTTGTCTAAAGCATAGATCCACAGTGTATACCTGGTGGCTATGCAGAATCTTGATGACATGGAGCCACAGTGTATGATTGGTGGTCATGATTGACATTTATGATATAAATCACTTGTAGTTTGAGCATGGGAATGCCTACCTCAAAAATGGTATGATATTATGCAGATGCTTGGTTGTTTGCAGATTCCCGATTGGTGCGCTCCTTGTTTCCGACACACACACATTCTACAAAGTATGTCGGTTGTCATGAGTTTCATCCTCGTACTTTGGGCGGCATTCTATTACACATTATTTTGGTCACCCCAATGATCCTTTTACAACATGTGTTCATGTTCCCAAAATAGCCTTCCTTCATGAGAAAGGTGGTTGGATTTCTCTTCTCAAAAACCCTATTAAATAAGATCATCGCAGGCTACACTATACGTAGAATGCAGTGATGCCTGATCGCCGCCCTCTAACCTGAAATTGGTTTGCGACGTCACCGCAAGATGATCTATATCCAGGGTGCAGTGATGCTAAAAGACTAAGAAAAGGTCGATCTTCACGAAAGTTCTAGAAGAAGATATTCTAGAACATGAGGTGTCTTCTGAATAGATGGGATCTTACTCACTTCTTTGATTTGGCGGGATCATCCTAATCTCATTAACCATCTCTCTCTCCCTTACATAAAGATGTATTTCTCATGGAAAAGGATAAGGTTAATGAAGGTTGAATAGGCTCATAATTGTATGAGGAATTCTACTTCAGTTCATGCTTGAGGGCTTCATTTTGGTTCATCAAGTCATTGTGGATCTTCTTCATGCAAGTTTTAAGCAAGTGTGTTGGAGAAAAGGTCCATTGAAAGAGGAACTTGCAACATCAAGGATTTTGGTTGTATCTTCCACTTTTACTTAATATAATGCAGTGAGATGTTTATTTCCCATAAAACCATTCTCGTTTTATTGTATGATTCCTTGATCACATGCATAAGTTTTCATTGAGTATACTATTGTTGCTTTCACTTTGGTTGGTTTGTGTTCCCTTGCAAATCCAATATCACAGGATCACCGGAGTAGAGTGAGGACAACAAAGATACAAGGAAGTGATATTTAAACGGTATGTTTCTCATCTCTTGTTTGATAGTAAATTCAATGATTAGATCTTAGGGAAAGCGTCATGTCCTATCTTGTTTTGTTCTTCATCTAGGTGGATCTAGTGAGATCAGTTTATGTCCGCATTTACCGATTAATCCAATAACAAAATTGGAGACCATACTGGGGATACGACTTGTTTTTTTTTGTTGTTGTCCATTTTCGTTTAGCCTACCTCCTTTCGTTTTAATCTAGTCTATGAGTCTGTGGGTGATCGATCTAGACTCCCTGGGTCTAAAAATTGATTTAGATTCTTTGTCCTTTGTCCATTTTTTCCTTATTTACAGAGATCGTCACACTGTACCCCATATATAGCCTGCGACATTCATTGATCGCTGCATCCTGCATGTTTAAATCAGTGCAGAATCGTCGCATTATGTCCCATAGCTAGCATGTGGCAACCTTATTTCGCCGCACTGTACCTTACTGCTGAGCTGCAAAGTTTCCTATAGGATTTGTTGGTTTGGGCCTTTTTGTCTTCTATCACCCAGTTTTTCTTTGATCACCGGGATGAACTTTTGGTGCCAGTATCTGACTGTTTTCTGAGTTCAAGACTTTTTGTTGATTGGTTTTCAGGGATTAAAAGTCTTTCTTTGCCATTTTGCAAGTTTTTTGCTTCTTCATTTTTGTCAACAAGGATATAATCTATGAATCTAGATCTGAGTGCTTGATTGACAAAAAGTCTTTGATTTGATTAAATTTTTGAATTGTTTTACATTTTCTGGAATGCTTATTGATTTGAAAGATATTTTCGTTTTCATTTGGCGAAACACTTTCTTGTCATCTTCATTTTTGTCTTCATTGAAAGTTTGATTTGGGTATTGTGTTGAGTGTATTCATTTTCTTTGATTACATTTCCTTTCTTCATTATACCTCTGATTTGGTTTTGGAAAGGAATAATTAAAGTCATCTATTCTTTTTAGTAATCACTCATAAGAAAAAATTTGCATTCGATTTTTTTTTTAAAGAGAGCAAATTGGGAAATTTGATATCTTATGATTGTTTCGAATTGTGTTCATTCAAGAAAAAGAAATTGCATTTCATAGCTTTCATGCTTCCAAATAAATACCTTCTCCTTACTGTAATTAGATTTCATTGAATTGAGAAATTGCATCATTCATCTCTTCTTTCATATTATTGGGTCAAGGTCTCATATGACATCGATTTCATTTCCATCTCCCTCTTGAATAAACAACACCCTCTAAAACACTAAGTAATTTTAAAATTTATTAGTAACTTTTATTTTCTACAAACTCTTCTCGCCAACATTATCTAGGCTAGCGCTTTGGAATAGGTTGTGAGGCACACTCTCCAAAGATAAAATACACTGTAGCATCTTGTGATAGGGAGTGTTCAAATCCACTTGCAACATTTTTTCCTAGGAAGCCCTTCTCACACAAGGGTCAAACCTGAGGTCGCATTAAGACTGGAAGAGTTACTCACCCTGCTTTGTTGGTCTTGGTGTAGATATTTCACGTATTATGGGGGTCACTTGAAGGTATACCCACAATTATGAGTGGAATCCTTTCGAGTTGATTTCGGGCTAGATACCCTTCCTTTGCATGTGGATCAGATTGTTGACTATTTCCCCAGGGATCACTATTGTACCTAGTAACCTTAGTAGCCTATATCTTTAGGGTCTTACATGAGGTGACTGTGGAGGGGCAAGTCTTCACGGTACCTGGAAACGACGTTGGCCAGACTCACTCAGGCTCCTTGCAGGGTATACCCACGATTATGCGTGGGAGCTTTCACCAGGGTGTAAGTCCGTTAAGCAGGTCGTCAACGTAGCTTTTCCCCCCACTCTATCCTAGCCCCTTCTTGTCTTGACTTCGTGACGTTGGATTTCATCACCAACTAGTGACTTCGAAATAAGAAGGTTTGTTTGCTTGGTTTGATTTCTAGATTTTATTAGCGAGTGTCGTTTGTTTCCGTAGTTGGCCATAGATTTTTTCTGTAAAATATTTGGTTCGTCCAACATTGACCCTCTACGTCATTCACGTAGGATGCAAGGAATACCCCCAGAATATTCGAAAGGTTTCCTTCCTTTTCCTCCTAATTTGCCAAGGGGATCTCCTGAGCAGAGAGCAGTCCAGAACAACCTAACCTGACAAGTTGAAAGTTCTGACTCCTTAGAAGATTTCCGAATTATTTTTTATTCTATAGAGGCTTTCCGACTTCCTCCAACTTCGTTATTGTATACTGGACACGAGAGACATATTCTCTAGATGAATTCATCAAGAGAAATTGTTGTTGAAACTTTTGTAGAACCGAATCGACCTCATACAGGACCTAGAGTAGACAATCCCCCTCTTTCTAGTCAACCATTTAGAACCCCACCTCGAACTATGCAGGAACATTACGAAAACTTAGGGGTATGTCCCGATTCACCTATAATATCACAACTGCCTAAGACATTTGTTACCTACATGGTACCTTTAGACCATTTTTCTGGTACAACCAGCAATATCACTGTCGTTCCAGACACACAATCAGTTGGTCCTCGCTCGACCCTTTCTCTCCAGATGGCCCATTCTACTATGGTTCCACACACTACGACTATTCCTACCAGGAATGTGGTGGTTAATCAAGCTCCCATTGGGACACCACTTCCGTCTAGACCTATCCCATCACTCCCCCCTGAGTATCATGCTTTGAATACTTCCATCGCCATCCCTACCCAGAATCCATCCGGAGGGAAAACACTTTTTATTCCTCCTGGGTATAATGTTGCTACTGGGTTTTTTTCCCAACCTGTCCAAAACCCCTCTGGAGGGTCATACGTCCCTCTTCCACCTTTGTTTGGAGGGGATAATTATCCCAGCCCTAGTGGCTCTAACCCACTTGGGGGAACTGGTCTGTCTATCACTTATGGTTTTCAGATTCCTTTTGGAGGACAACCTCATACTGGGGCACAACCACAAGTTGGGGGGAAACCTCAATTTGGGGCACAACCTTAGGTCGGGTGGCAACCCCAGATTGGTGTACAACCTCAATCTAGAGCCAAACCTCAATCTGGAGGGCAACCCCAAGTTGCCACCTATAACTCGGTTTATGGGAAAAATACACCTTTACCTTGGATTATTCCTCTCCCACACCTGCACATGGACACACTTTACGACTTCATCCCTTATGCTCCTTGCCCTTCTACCACCCCTACCTCAACAACCCAGACAACTTCTAATGGTACTGATGGTGTGATTGGAATCTTCCATGATGATTCTCATTCCATGCATGCCCCTCAAACCAACCCCAAATCTAATGCTTCTAATGTTCAACATGCTTCGAATCCTACTCCCTCCACCGACAAAACTTCTGAGGTTAATTCAGTTTAGTCTACCCATGCTGGTAAAAATAATTCTAAAAAACAAAAGCATACGTGTAGCACACCTCTTCTGCTACTAAGGCTTAATCGCTATTAAAAGAAGACTATAACACCACTTTGTACATAACTCATACAGGTATTATATGATCCACATGCATTTAAACAAATAAACACATTTAAGCTTAGAGTAAAATATATTATTTACTGCTATAATTAACAATCCATAGTGTTTCATATTAATTCATATACACAGCGGAAATCATGATAACATAAGAAGCACAGTCATGCAAAACATGATTGAGGCATAATCAGATACTTATCTTTTAACAGTGGTAGATTCCACCTACCAAGTGCAGGCCTTCCACGAACCTCCCAGCCTTAGACCGCACTGCTCATTAGCTCAGCAATGGGTCACCCCCGAGCTGGGACTAAGCTCCACCCTAAGGCAAGGAATTCTAGGCTAGGCTAAGGTTACAGGGAAAACAACACAGAAAACCGGAAGGATTCTTCCCCAAATGCCATCTTACGCCCACTACTACCAGACTCTCATTCCCCACATGCCTGTTCCGCCCGGGAGTATACACCTTCACAAGCACAATCCATTGGTGCTAACCTCCCTCTCTAGGTCTCGGCAACAAGCTGGATCAGGAAGTCTCAGAGCCAGAGCTGGTGCTGAACATTCTCTGGAAGAAACCACTTCCCAGCAAACTCTCTCACCTCGAAAGAGTTTCTCACAGGCCTGACAACCTGCCTCTTCCAACCATAGTCACCTCCCTCACCTGGAGAGAGGTCATACACAGGCTCAATTACAACCTGCACTTGACAGCAAGTCACGCGCAGTCCATCTCTGCATGACCACCACAGTCAATAGGGGATACAGACTCGAGCTTCTCAAACAAGCTCAGCAATGGCGACAAGGTCTCACGGTGTTGATTTTTGGAATTGCGTGACAAGCAATTCCTACAGGGAATTACACAGCCTCCCTGGTTCAGAATGGGGATAGTGAAAAGGGATTTTCAGAAACAAACACAGTCTTCTCGGCTTTCAGAGCAGAGGGTGTAAACGGATTTGCAGAAACAAACAAAGGCTTTTTCCTGGCTCTCCGGAATGCACGAGGTATTCTTGCAGAGGTTGGGTTGGTCGTACTGTTCAACGCTCTCTGCACGCTTAGGTAGTCGGGTGGAATGGAGGAGAGACCCCTCTCACAGCTCATTTCGGCTATTTTATTTGCATGCACCAGGGTGGACACTTGTCACCCTTGGAACTGCATGTGTTCCATCAGCATGCATCCCCTTTCCACGCTTTCCCCTTGCCAGGAACTTACGATAAAAATAAAACATATAATGCACATGTTCTTTTTGGAATAATAATAAAATATTATTCCCAGTCTTAAGCCCCCTAGGACAAACACTTAGCCCCTTTTTCCACCTTCCAGCCCTTAATTCCTTACCCTCTCTATGGATGCTTAGTCCCCCTTCACTAATTCATCGTGGTCGATATGCACCTGGCGGTGTTTATATTTTATTAATTGTTCTGCATGATTACATATACAACAGCAGGTTCCTAGCCTTCAACACTTAGGCTCCCTCACCTAATCAAACACATAAGCCTCCAGCTTATAAAAAATTGGCTCACCAACCTATAAAACATAATTACAATTCCTTTCAGAACATGGTTTACAACGGGGTTCGGCCTTGGGAACACTACAATCCCCCTACCCTTATTTCTGCACTGTCCTCAGTGCAACTCACACTGTCTCTGCAAGCCTTTCAAAATTTTCAAAAAGATGCGGGTACTCTACCCGCATAACCTCTTCATGCTCCCATGTCGCATCCTCAGGACCGTACCAGGTCCACTGGACCTTTAGAATCTCTATGGCTCAATTACAGAGTTGTTTGCTTTTCTTGTCCAATATGTGCACAGGGTGCACTTGCAGGACACCCTCTGGTTCCACCTGAATCACATTCCAATCGATAACATGATTAGCATCATATACATATTTCTTAAGCATTGAAACATGAAACACATTACATACAGTCATAGATGCAGGTTATGCAAGCATGTATGCAACTGGCCCAATCCTTTCAAGGATCTCAAATGGCCCACAAAATCTTGCTGCCAACTTGGCACAACTTCCTAGCTTCAGGGAACTCCTGTTAGTTTTCACTTTCAGGGAAACGTGGTCACCCACTTTGAATTCTCTGTGGGTTCTGCTACTATGTTGTTTGTTGGTTCTAGGTAGTCCGGTGATAAAATCCATTGTTACCACGTCCCATTTCCATTCAGGAATGGGTAAAGGCTGCAGCATCCCTGCTGGGTGCCTATGCTCAGCCTTAACCTTTTGGCACTCCATACATTTGGTGATGTATTCAGTGATTTCTTTCTTCAAACCCGACCAAAAATAATGGCCTTTGACTGCTGCCATAGTCTTCTAATATCCAGGATGTCTAGCATAAGCCACATTATGCATCTCATTTAGAATTTCCAGCTTCAATTCTCGGACATTGGGTACATACACTCTGTTTTTATATAGAAGTAAACCATCAGTTCCCAAGGTGTAACTTTCCTTGGTCTGTTGTCTCTCACACTGCTGTAGCTTTGCTATAAGACTTCTGTACTGCAAATCAGTATTTGCAGCTTCCAAAATTCTGTCTTCCATCTCAGTCTGGTACATGCTAATGGTTGTAGCATGTAATTCGTGCACTTTTCTACTGAGTGCATCAGCCACCTTATTTTCTTTCCCTTTGATATGCTTGATATCAAAGTCATATTC